>OX578134.1:65559774-65579774 GCA_951213105.1 Amaurobius ferox
AGAGACCAATGTTGCCAATCGCAAAAAATAAAAAGTTGAGAACTGCTGTTGCTAATCGTGAGAAATAAATAACAGTAATGCTAAAAGGCTATAAAAGGTGATATTCAACAATAAGAGCTACAACATAATAGGGCAGACGATAATAGAAAACATAGAGGCTAAATTATAAGGAGATGTAAATACATGGTAATGCTAATTCAAAAGAAAGTGGATGTCTGGCTAATATAAGATACAAAGGAAAGAATTTAAGTATATTCAAACATTCCAAACTTATTAACTATACCATTTACTAAATATGCTAGATATTTTTATAATTTGCTGGTAATTTTTAGCTTATTAATATGCATAGCATGAAATTTTTTATCTGATAATCTATAGATTCCAAAAAGTTGATTAAGTATAATATTTCTAAACAATTGAATCGAGTTACCGGAATTAAATGGTAATATTTTATTAATGTTAAATTGAAATAGTCTTTTTATCATATAAATTTGTAACAATTCCATTAGTAGGTTCAATAAAAATATTTAAATCCAAATAATTAATATTATTACTAATAGTGGCTTCATTAGGAATTAATTCCAAATTGTCTGGATAGAAATCTATATCAATGGCATAATTGTCAGTATATACTAAGCAAGTCAGATCATCGACATATCTGTAAATTATATAATCTATTGAAGTAAATGTTCATAATGATAAAGATATAAATTAGCTAACATACTGCTACTGCAGCCACCTTGTGGAACCCCTCAGACTTTTAAGTATAATTTATTACCTTGAAATATATAATTATTGAAAAGAACAAATTGAAGAAGTTTAGGAAAATTGGTAAATATAGTATGAGTAGATTGATTAGTAATATAAGCATTATATAGAGATAAAATTACTACATAAGGGTCAGAGATCTTAATATTATTAAAAAGATCTTTAAAATCAAAAGTTTGAAATCCAATTAGTTTACCTAGTGATGTTACTTTATTCTATAATTCTTTACTATTATTTAGAATAAGGTAGTTATTGATAGAAAAACGTAAACTATTATTTATTACATATAAATAATTTAGTAGTAGTTTACTCGCAGTAGTAGAGTAAGTATTATGAACACTAGTTACTGTTCTAAGTTTAATAGGATTTTTATGAAATTTAGAAATAAGCAGTATATATGGAAATTTAAGAAATTTATGATTTATATTAAAATCACTATAAATATTGATAATTTTCAGTTTGACACTATTAATGGAGTATGAATCTAGTTTAAATAGGCTATTGTTCTTTAAATAATCTAACAGAAATTGTATATAGGGTTTTTTACAGACAATAACATAATTATTAGAGGCTTTATCAACATAGGTAATAACAAAAGATCTTTGTAAATCATTAATGGAATGTTTTAAATTATCAATATTATATATAAATCTAGACAATTTAATACTACAAATAGTATTTTTAATAAATTTTAATACAGTAAATTTCCACATATTAAATGCCTCTAAAGGCAGAGCATATTTAGAAGCTAATTTATAAATATATTTATCAAGGTCAAAATTTATTGACATTAAAACTTTAAAAGAATTATTATAAGATGGTAACCTGAATTTTGTACCAAATGACACAATAGTTCTTAACGTTTCGTCTTTAACTATTGCTAAGTCTCCTGTAACTATATGGCCCAAGAGTGGAATTACATATTTAGCATATTCGTCTACTTTGTAAATACAATCATTATCTACATTTGACATGGAGTTTTTATCTATAGAGAGAGATTGTGAAATTTCGTTGTGATTAAAAATAGATCTGCCAATAGGTTTGTTGTATTTAAAAGTCTTTGTAACATTCAAATCCTCAATAGACAATAAGTGTGTGAATTTGTTAAATATAAACCCAAAACTTATAGAATTATAAATTGGATGTTTTAAAGATCTCACATAATAATTATTAGTATATGTATTATTAGTATGAAATTGATTAAGTTTTATTTTTAAATACTTTGTTCTAGTAATGAGCAAATCATAGAAAATATGATTAAAATGTTCATTAGTTAGATTTACTTTTAAGAAAATGGCATAAACATTATTTAAATATTTTTTCTTAACTGCAAATACTCAAAATTTTATTAATTTTCATTGATAAGTGCTGTTTAATTGACGATGTAAACATTTAATATCAGCTTTATAATCATGAAGTATGGAGCTTCCTTTGCCTCATTCAAATCTTTTGAGATTATCTGAGTTTCTATTACTTAAATGGGGTTTCAAAAAAAAGTTGATTGAAAATAGAATATTGATTATCTACAAAGTTATTTTTTACAATATTACCATTTAGATATAATTGATTTAATCCATATGCCAAAAGAGTACAATTTGATTTAATATAGAAGTATTCGAAAAAATTCTGGCAGCTGTATTAGTTTTTATATCCGAAATATGTATATATATATATATATATATATATATGCATACATATATATATATATATATATATATAAATATATATATATATATATACATCAAATTATTGACAAATTTAAATACAGATTTTTAATAACAAATCCTAAAACCATCTATTTTTAGCGGGGGGGAAAAATCTTATTTATTCTAAATCTTATTTATTCTTCTGTGGCCATGGCGTAAAGCATGCTGAACCGGGGTGAGGGGGTCACAACCCCCCCTCTGCCAATTTTTGGTACTTTTCTTTTTCTTATTTCTTGTATCATATTTGATTTTCAAATTTGGACATTTCCTTTTGGATATATATATATATATATATATATATATATATATATATATATATATATATATATATATATATATATAATAAAAATAAAATATGTAGTTTTGTTGTTCCAATGATAGATTTGGATAGAATATATATATATATTTCATTATGTTTTCTAAATTATTTTATTTTCCATGTCATAATCAAGGGAGCCAGGAAAGGCCTAGTTCCATGTTGTTGTTGTTGAAACCCAGACCGTCCGACCTACCAGAAAGGTGTAAGGTAACTGTTTGGACGGTCGGAAAGTGCCACCCAATTTAGACCGGAATCTAGTGGGGGAGGCATCCACAGGGACCGTACCTTCCTTCCCCTACCACCAACCTCTCGGAAGGACTTTCGGACCCACATGTTTAACGTGATCGTACTCCGCATGAACACGGCGGCAGTTTTGGCAGTGGCTGGAATCGAACCCGGGCCTACCGAGTGCAACTCCAGCGCGCTAACCAATGGGCTACCGCGCCCCGGCCTAGCTCCATGTGTAGTTTTTTCAGTTTAATTCTTTTAATCTATTACACTATTCATGTATTTACATCATGTATGTTAATGCAAGGAACAGGGGGTACAATCCCTTAAGTACCTGTATTACATATATGATTAACAAAACTTGAATTATTTCACTTAAATCATTATTTAATCATTGGGTGTAGTTACATGCTTAAATTTACCGGTCTTTTAAAAATATGTAAACAATTTATAATCCATTTTTCTATTGCTTTCCTTATATGTGAAACAAGGAAAGAGGGGTATTTAATATCTAGTTAGTACCTGTATTATTTATAACGGAATTTTTCTCCAGCCTTTCGTTAAGTCTATTTTAAATTCACGTATGCTCTTCAGACAATTTTCATTTCATTTCACATATATTCTACAGACCATTTTTAATAATGATAGGTCACTGATATTTATAATAGAGTAAAAATAAATTTCTTAAATATATATATATATATAACGGCATTATGGCCGTGATATTGCTTCTATGGTGATGTTAATATTACTTGAATTTTTTATTATTACATATTTCTAATATATATATATATATTTTTATTTATATATTTATTTTATATTTATATTTATACATATTTCATATTTATTATATATATATATCCCTTATATTTATACTCTTTATATATATATCGGCTAAATATATACGTTACTGGTTTCAACAGGTTTATACGCTTTCCAATGAAACCTCATTTTCGTTTCAACTCCTATTGAACGTTTGAAAACTATAAATGATTGTAGAGTTCGCGGAATCGGCGCTACCCCTGATATGAAGGATCTCTGAACGTCATTTTCTCAAAATGGACGTTTTGTAACTGCGTAGCAAAACTGTTTCTGTAACCTTTCTAAAAAAGTACTCCAATTTGGTAGATAAAACTTTTGCAAAATGTTCCACAAATAGCATATATTATACTGAAGTGACTACTTTGTATATATGTATAGTGATTATTTATTTTATTACAAAATAAGTACAAATAAATATAAGAATTTTGTGATATTCTAGTGACTTTTATATAAATATTTAAAAATGTATGTATCAAGCAATGTCATGCTAAATACTTACTTCTGTATATAAATAAATGTTCATTGAGAATATAAAAAATGTTAAACCTGGAACTTCAGTACATTCTGAGAAAAGGCAAATTGAAATTAGATAAATTAACTTTGTCGGTATAGGCCTTCCGCCGTCCTTTAATTGAGTTCTATCGAACAATGGATTTTAAAAAGTAATGCTTAGACCAAATTATATTAACTCATTCCAAAATATACAGACGGATCCAAATATCGCCTACATCTAATTTTGAAATCATATTATTTACCGAAAAATTGATATAGTACATTTTTTTTTTCAGTTTGGGGCACTAATGTACCCTCAAAAATATGTCAGGAATATCGTCTGCCATTTTTAATGCGTCAGATGATCATTACTGATCTCTTTTCACCAATCGACGAACCCGGCGTTTTCTCAGAGTGAAATAATTTCTATTTTAATGTAGTAATTCTAAAGCTATTCTTATGAGGGTGTTATTTTTATAAGAGTTTCTGGAAAATACTCATGCTCTAAAACCCCTAGTAATTCAACAATTGCGAGGTTAGTTGTTTTCGATAAAGGGAATCTTTTGCAGACAAAGCGAGAACTGACATACCTTCCATTTATACTCAGGATAAATTATCTGAAATAAGAGTCTGCGTTGTTAAAACTCCCCCAATGAATGCTTCTGATACTCTTGAATGACACTCTCTTGAGAATGGTTAGAGAAATATTGCTCTAAAATAAAATTATTTTTACTCTGGGAAAACTTCACGCTCTTTGATTAATGCAAAAGAGGTATATAATTGCAGCCTGATGAATTTAAAGCAGCTGGCGATATTTCTGCTATATTTTTTAGGGTATATTTCTGCTACATAACTAAAAAAATATATTGGAGATGAAACCAGTTCGATAGAGCCGAAATGGTTTTGAGTGAATAACATTTTGTAAAATAATAGTGAAGTTCAATAAATTTATTCGATGTTTTCAGACTCATTTGGTTCATTTACGAACTTTTAAAGCACTATAAATTTCTCACTGTTTGTAAGTAGCTAACACTTTTAATTTTCTCTCCAAGTTCATATAGAAACTTCAATCACAGACTTCACATCAAGCTATCTAATTACTTTACAAACTTGCTTTGCGGTATACAAATTAAATTTATACAATATATCTAACGATATTTTACACTCAAGTTAATCTATTACTTGAATGTAAAATCTGGTAATGTAAAAATAAACTTACCTGGCGGCACATAAAAAGGTAATTAAATACACATATTTCCATCTATTCTGTTCAAATACCGCCAGTCATTAAACATCTATAGAATTCCCAAGTTCATTTAACTTCCTAAATTTTTTAAACAAAATAAAATACATCGTACTTACGCAGCAATACACCAAGGAGTAAGTAAACAGATTGAGCTGCAACAATTGTGACATTTCAAATATTTCAATAATTATTATTTCATATATTATTACCCATTGGAAATCCCAGGTAGAAATACTAAAATTCATAACCATTCTACTTCAAAAACTAAGAGTTCGATCCAAAAACCAACTATACACTGTTATAGGACGTTCAAAGAGGTTTAAATTCCTGCTTATTGTTCATAGCTAGCACTTTTAGTTGAGCTAAGGTTGAATAACTGAAAATGTTCAATCTTTTTTCAACTTGATAAGATTATTACTCAAAAACTATAAGAACTTTTTTAAAATAAATATTGAATTAGAAACTAAATTTCCTAATATATATCTTTGTTCTTTACTATTTATATCTATCTTTTATAGTTTCGAAAATATTTCGATTGAAAGTAAGAAAAATGAAAAAAAAGCATAAACACGGAGAGATACTTTTTAAAGTGTTTCCGAAAAAAATGTTTCCAATGTTCGAAAACAATATTGAAATTATATTTATATAAACATAATCTCGACCATACTTCCATCAAAACGATAAAAATCATTTGCATTTTATCTGTTGGGTTCGGAGGTATGAATTTGCAGAACGGTTACATTTTTTGTAGCACTTCGATTGGGCCACAGAAACCCCAAACATAGATGTTATTCACATCAAAAAATCTATTATTTCAGTTTTGTCTCATTTATTCGAGTATGATTTTAAAATTTGATTTGCACGATTTTTTTTTTGTATTATCTGTAGCTGTAAATGCAAGGCATCATATCCTCCGATTATATATTATTTTTTGGCGCCATCATTTTTTTATACGCTTTGTTATCAAAATTACTACGAAAACAAGAATTTATTTCTTTATAGCTCAGCATAATATTCCTTTGCTTTCGTGGTCAATTTCAAATAAAACGACCAGATTTTTTTTCGCAATTTCTGCTAAAATCTTTTCAACACCTGTATAAGGAGAAAGTCACCAGGTTGGAAAATCTAATGAAAACAGTATATATAGATCACTTGAGATAGAGTGGATTTAAAAATTGTACATGTACACACACATACACACAGGAGGCACGCTCAAATGACTGATTCTTGTTTTACAGTGTACAAAAAGGGCGTAAAATCATCGAGAACTTAAACTCGAACTACCGACTTTTCCTATATACAGAAACTTAGGCTGGGGGGGGGGGGGGGGGGCTGCACATAATAACCATTGACTGAAAAATTAAATTAGTTCTCTATAAGATCTAAAACTGGAAACAAATTCTAAAACTCACCTCATCAGTGGCTGATTTAGTATGTATCTAATGTTTGGAACCCTTGGAAAACAAAAGGCTATAGATGTTCCAGGAGGGTAAAAAAAAAGGCTTATAAAATATTAAAATTAGTCCTTTCATTTTCCTTTTAAAATTCAATTTTCAGTTTCATTTTACTATAATTTTACCATAATTAGAACGAACCTTCTGGTACCTGCAAAAAGATTATTTTAGTTATCGACAAAATATAAATATAACTATCAGGTTAACAAGCGTTTTTATACCTCAAGTAGCACATTGTTGTTAAGGGTTGGAAAATGATGCAGACGGTTGCAATTTCACATTTTGAGGAAATACGCGAACTGCGATTTTTGCGTGATTCATACGATTTTTACACGAATACGATCCCACCGGATCTGCTTCTTGGGTTTACATTTACCGGATTTTACTGCTTCTTCTTGACTCAGGGTCGTAACCAGGTAGGTGACTAAGCTTCCCCCCTGAAGAAGTATACTCAGCCCCGTGATAAAAATATGAAATTTCTAGTAGTGATATGAAATTCCATTTAAAATGTCATTCAAATTTTGCATAAAAATTTCTCTGAATATTTTTTATAAATTACTTTGTTTTAAAGATTTTTTAATTTAGCTGAATTTCTGATTATACTAATGATCAAGTTATTTACATATTGATTTAAAAATTATGACAATAGTATTTAGGATACTTTTGTATTTTTGCGGGGTTCACTGTTATACATTACAGCGTCAAAATCCACTAATGAGTAGGTGAGAGTTAATATTAAGCATTAACTTACCTTAACTTTCAGAATGCATTAACAAACTATTAACAGTTCTATTACTAGTTAATGCTTACATTGAAATCTATTGTACTTATTATATATTAATATTGATAGCTATATGGATATTAATAATCAGGTCTTAGCTTGCAAATATAAATATGTAATTATTTGTTAATGATTTATATGAATTGAAATATATCATTGTAACTATTGCGGTTTATGAATGTTAATGATTAATTGTGTTTTTATCGAGTCCCTCCTTTAAGACTGTCGTGCCCACTTTGAATTTTCCTCCAGCCCCTCCAGCCCCCCCCCCCCCCCCTTTAATTTCGTCACTGGTCACGGCCCTGAACTGACTACCTCTGATAAGAATACAATTTGGAGAGGAGAATGGGGAGATAACTCAACGACATTTTTTTTTTATAAAGACATTAAATTTTAAAATATATGTGAATATTAATGTATTAAACCCATGGGCTCATGATGAATTATGTTTATACGGTCTATATTTCTTATATTGAATGTTCAGTTTTGCAAAACGAATATAGTACTGATTAATTAATGCGTGATATCCCTTGTTCACGTTTTTAAATATTTGGAAAAAAATAAAAAATAATTAATTACTGTTTCACTGTGTGCAAATAGAAATAATTTTAAGGTTGTAAGTATTTATGAATTATATTCCACTTTACGAGAGATATGGTATATTATGAATATCGGCGGAAGTAGAATCGAAAATAAAATATCCAGCATGCGAAAACACTTTTAAAGATTTTCAATAGATGGCAGCACCACATTTTCTATCATATCTAGAGTGGTGGGAGGGGTTGAAGAAGAATAACAAATCAGGGGGATGAGACAACAGCTGCAAACGATATAACTTCAATGCGCACAACGCTAAAAATTTTCTGAATATTCAATAAGATTACAATAAATAAGACTGATACTTGTAAGAAAAAATTTCCATTAAGGAAGTTTTGTAAGTTATTTAATGCAATCTTTTATGCTTGCGATTTCGGCTCAAAGATGTAAATTAAAGGATTTTATAATTTAGAGGTTATTTTGAATATTTTTGTGCGTTTGAATTTGTTTATTACTCAGTACAATATGTACTAAAAAGTGTAATTAAGGTTTGCTATGGAAATGCCTTTTTTTTAAATTTTGATTCTTCTTTATATATAAATAACAGAAAAAAAAAATAGTTAACTATTTTTTTTATTAGAAAAGTTTTTTGATCGTTATAAATCTGTTTTCTTTCGTCCACTTTGCACTCATTTAGAAGAGAATAGTCATTTTGACAGTGATTTTGTTCCAAATTCCAAAGAAAATGATGGAGCTCTGAATAAAATGCGTATTTGCACCTGTCCCGCCTAACAATCTGTGCCGGGGATCAGCCCAACAGTCTGCTGCTTTATTCGGTAATAGGATTTCATATACGAAATATTTACTAAAATCACAATCATCAGATTTTCCTTCTTTTACATTTCAGACTGAGAATTAAAATTTCTCTTCCCTAATCGCAAAGTTTTTGCTTTGATTAAAAAATCCATATACAGAAATTTGTCTAAAATAGAACAGCATGGGATCAAAAAGAATTACGTCCAATGTAAACCACAAAATACTTTCACCGTTAAAAAGTTTTAAAGTGAAAAAAGTGCTCCTTCTAAATATACATCAGAAGAGGGAGAACTATTTATATATAATTTTATAAGATACTTTCAGAAAATAGCTTTCAGAACATGCTATTAATGATCTATATATTTTTTTCTGTAAGCTTTATTAATGTGCAAGGTTCCTATTCAGCTAATATGCGACTCAAAAATACAAGCTGCATGTAAATTTAATGGACACGATCTGTATAAATAAGAGTGTTACATATTTTTTCTGAACTGTTTCATGGAATGTTTTTATAGATTTTGAATTTTTAAGCATGTTGTCTTTGCCAATATTTAACTGAATTTTTACTCTAACAGTAACAGCCACTCGTGCAAGTGTTGCTGATGTGCAAAAACTAAATTCTTCAATATTTTAAAAGCATTAATTGCTGACAAACAAGCAATATATACACTGTTTACAAAGATCAAGCTGTTGCTACATCAATATAATTAAGATAAAAAGTTTTTCCCCTTCACTTTACTAATCGTCTGTTCCTTTCGACTATCCACTCCACCAATCAGCAGGCCTCTGATGTTTGTCAATTGACATATTGGTTTCATTTTGTTCTGAGTTTCATTCGATTTAATTCATTCGATCACAGACAGAGATGCGGGAAGCATGGGAGGACTTTTTTTGAAAAATTCTCTTTATTGCTTTCCATTATTATTCATGGTTTTTTTGATGTAGTTCACTGTTGTTCTAAAATAACCTTTTTGTTCGTTGTAACAAGTTTATTTGAAATGAATTATTCCTAGAAATCACATGCTTTGTATACACCTCCTCAAGATTTTACAATTTTATTGCATTCTATCCATTGCTATGATTTCTATTTTTAATTAGTATTATTTCCTATGGATTCCTTTCCTATGAATTGTTGTTCTGTTTAGCCCAACTATTTATACTTTATTCCCTTGCATTTCAATAAATCCTTAATCTAGTACTAATTATAAGAGTATTTTAATTAGTAATAGGTGAGATACAATGTCTCTTTAAGTTCAATTTTAATTTTTGAAGTAAAATTAAATATAAATTATGTATATATATATATATGTGTGTGTGTTACAAGGCGCCTTTTCTTTCATAATCATTATTCCAAATTCCTATTTCATGTCCAGCACGTATTGCAACTATATTAAATTCTATCCCATGCCACTAATATTAACAAAGTCAGCCAGCACATCCTCTTTCCTCGACAATACCATATATAGTCTCTAATTTTAACCTCTACGTAAACTTTCTCATATGAAACTGCATCATTATCACATTTTTAAAGCCTGAAACGTGGAGATAGCATGTGTCCCATGCCTCATATCCCTCCCTCTTCGATGTAAATGTAATTTGTACTGAAAAACTACGCAAAAGGCATTGAGATTTCTTGAGAGACAGAACTGGTTGCCGGAGCTCTGACGGCCTATCTAACTATATCTGTTCCAGTATCACATAATAAAGTAGATTTTCTTAACGTGAAACGTCTCTTCCCTGGATAAGTGTAGCCAATAACACACACACATTTATATATATATATATATATATATATATATATATATATATATATATCGAGGGGGATTGTGACCCCTCGTTCCCGGTTATATTTAATCTACGCAACTCGCTGATAGCGCACCCTGGTGTACAAGTGACTCACGCCATATCTAGTAAGCATTCCACCTTCGAATCGTCATTTCTGTTTTTCATTCTCTTCCTACGTCGCTTCTTGGGCTTTCCCTTTACCTTCTGTGTATTATGCTTGCCACATTTACGGAAGATGAACCGTTGCATAGTAATGATCCGGGAGTGTTGCCTAGGCGTAATAGCACGCTATAACTGGGAACGAGGGGTCATAATCCCCCTTGACCTTTTTATACTATCCAGTTGGCTTATTTCCTTTTTTCTTTGGAATTCATATTTTTGCTTTCCTTGGCTGAGCAGCATATACACACACACACACACATATATATATATATATATATATATATATATATATATATATATATATATATATATATATATATATATATATATATGTATATATATATATATATATATACATATATATATATATATATATATACACTAGGACAATTACTAAGGACGGATCACAAATTGCAATGTAGCACCACATTAAGTGGGGTGGAGGTTCTGCAGGATAAAATATTGTTGCCACACAGTTCGGACATTATAATAAAGATTATTTAATGTTCTGAAAAATACAGAAGATTTTGAAACATTTGAAAGGATAAAAGTGTTCATTTGATGCTGTGTACGGAGAAATGGAAAAATGCATATGAACGACAGCAGGCACCTATAAGAAAAGTGTCAGTACGGGATATGTCCACCGTAGAGTGCGATGCAACATTCCACACATCGTGTCATGCTTTGCACAACATTATCCAGCAGTTGTTAACGCAGGTTATCCCACTCCTCTGTCAGTGCACGGATGAGGGTGTTCTTGTTTGTTGGAGGATATTTTCGACCAGTAAGTCGCCTCCCCAAAACATCCCAAACATTTTCAATGGGGTTTAGATCTGGAGAATATGCTGGCCATAGGAGGCTTTGAATACCCTCTCTGACTAGACAATTCTGAACAGCGAGTGTTCGATGACATGGTGCGTTGTCGTCCATGAAAACAAATTTATCACCGACAGCACCACGGAAAAGACGAACATGAGGCAGTAGAACTTCATCAATATATCGTTAGCCAGTCATAGTTCCAGTTGCAAACACATGTAGTGGCGTGCGGCAATTGATCATGATGCCTGACCATACCATTATACTGCATGCCGTATATCGGTCCCTTACCTGGATATTTTCTGGACGATAAGCAGTATCACTCTCACTCCAGATCAGTCGGCGTCTACATTCCGCTGACAGACTGAACCGACTCTCGTCTGAGAATAGTACGCAAGCCCTGTCCTGTTCGGTCCAATTGCGATGCTCGCGACACCATTGCAAACGGGCGGTACGGTGCAGTCTCGACAATGGGACACACACAGCAGGTCCCCGAGCATATAGTCCTCCTTCTCCCAAACGTCTGGTTACAGTTTTTCGGGAGATCCGCTGTCCTGTGGTAGCATGAAACTGATTTGCCACCTGTTGAGCTGGAGTACGCCGGTCCCTTTTTGTCGATAGGACAATGTACCTGTCTCCTGCAGCCTTTGCACTTCTAAGACGACCTCCCCCGTGACGATTGCTACACATTCCAGTTATCTTATATGCTTGCCACAGCCGTGAAACAACGGTGTAGGCGATGTCGAACTCCCTGTCAATATCTGTTATTTTTCGCCCTTCTTCGATCTTTCCAATAATACGGCCACGCGTAAAATCATCTAAGTGATATCGTGAAGACATACAGAAAATTTCAAGTTCGTCAATATTAAACCTTTCCTGTAAAACTTTCATTTGGAACAGCAACTGTCCAGTCGTGTTAAATCCTTTAAATCTCTTAGTAGCGCTATCACATGACGAACAGGTGTAGAAATGAAAAATTTGCATACGCACACCTCTTCTTACTGTATCCCGCACGTATTCTAATTTTCCACATTTTGCTTCCTATCATTTTGTGGTTGCTATGGATGATAGGTGTCATCCGTCCTTAGCAATTGTCCAGCAGTATATATATATATATATATATATATATATATATATATATATATATATATATATATATATATATATATATATATATACTGCTCAGAAGCAAAATCACGGCCAGGCCATAATGCCGATAAGAGAAGAGAACAGAACCAGCCTAAATTAGATGATTAGTCAGAATTATATTCCTCTTCCGGTCTGAGTATTTAAATCTAACTAACCCAAACAAATGACTGTTTCAGATTAAGCAATAGTACATTACTATAAATACTCAGACTACAGGCATAAAAAAATGAAGATAGGAAACATTAAGAAAATTTGTATTGCTATGTGGCAGGAACCCTTTTTCTTTCACCACGTGTAAACACGATCAACCTCAACAGCTTAATATATATATGTATATATATATATATATATATATATATATATATATATATATATATATATATATATATATATATACAAATTTTACAAATGCATTATTTAATCTTTATTGGATAACTCATTTTTGTGAATTTCACCCGTTCTTATCACCTAACTTCCCACTTGACCTGAGTCTAATACTGTTTACTATTTTCGAAAGACTAATTTCCACTTGTCCTGAGTCCTATACTGATTACTATTTTTGAAAGTCTCCATACAAATTATGTTTAGTTCAAATGTATTCATTCCGGTGCCCACTTGCATTGACGAAGTGAGGTGAATTGCTCAGCCGAATGTTCCCCAGCGAGCATATTCGCCTTACACGTGGTAGCACTGCCTGTGAGTTAATATTTTTGATTCTATATTTCTGATTTATAATTCATTTGATTTATATTATTTCTTCTTCCACTAGCCAGTAGACAGTTCCAATGGTGTCTATAGTTAAATACTATCGCCATTGTCAGAAACTGGCTATTCTATCGGTTTTAATTCGTATTCAATGGCTGTCCTGACGATAATGCAATTTCAAACTAACGACCATTTTTTAGTGTAGTTTCAATTGATTGTTCTCAATGTCTTAATCTTTTATCTTGAGCTAATTATTATTGCCTTTTTTCATTTTTGCCGTGTTTTCTTTTTCATTTATATATATATATATATATATATATATATATATATATATATATATATATATATATATATATATATATATATATATATATATATATATATATATATATATATATTTATATATTCCTTTTTAATTGTGATTTTTGTATACTCATATTCTTCTCATCCTCCTTCCCATTGTAGTGATAAGTTACCTTCTATTTTTATCCTTAGTCTTGATCTATAGTTACTTATTTGTAACAGATATGCTAGAGATGTTCTTTTGTACATATCGTAGTTTATGCATAGTTTTCGATTAAAGTGTTTCAATTTATATATATATAAATATATATATATATATATATATATATATATATATATATATATGTATATAACAAAATGGAACAAAGAATCAAAACAAGATAAATACAAAATGGCAAGGGGGGGGGGTTGTTTTGATTCTTTTTTCCATTTGGTTATATATATAGCTATATTACAGAAAGTGCAGCATTGCGCCCCTCTTTGGTAAAATGCAAGTATTTTAAGACTGTATCTATTAACGTTTCCATCTTTTTACATTAGAGTATATATATATATATATACCATACAAATGTTTAGTCAAATATAACTATTACAAGAAATTTTACAACTGAAAAATGCCCATATTATCATAGGCGCATTGCAGCTCATACAATATAAGCATTAATATGGAATCAAATGATTAAGAAATGAAAAAAGAACAAAAGGAGAATGGGGATGCTTACAGGGAAGTCGAACGGCCAAGGGGGATTACGACCCCTTGTTCCCTGTTGAAGCACGCTTTTAATCCCAGGTAACGTTCCCGGAACCAGACTCGTCTGAAGCAATCCTTCACATGCCGACATTGGAGAAGCAAAATCCAATCCATTGAAAACCGAACATGAAGACCCAGATCGATAAAATGGAACAATATGAATGGCAATACAACATGGATGTCTATACGACCTATACCATCCGCGAACGGCCAGAGCGTATACCGATTCAGCAATTTCAGAAGTAATCTCTCATGCCACACGCCAAACGTCGCTTTATCGCCAGTTCTGGTTTATTATCGCTACACATGCAATTGGAGGGGAAAGACGAAATGTTTAATGAAGAATATTGTTCATAATTTGATTGCATATCAGATTGCGTATGAGAATGTCGTCAGATACATTTGTATCAGATTACTTAGAAGATTATTATTTGTAACAGATTATCTAGAAGATTGTTTAGAAGATTATTTGTATCAGATTATTAGGGAAGATGTTAGGAAACTTATCAAAATATACAGTAGTATATTTCAAAAACTGGTTTGATTATTTATAAATCAAATAACAATCCGACTAATGTGGTTTTCAAGTAATACTATTAAAATACATGTATTTAAAAACTTTGTGTGTGTGTACTGCATACGGATTGTTTGAAATTAGTTAAAGAAATGTTCGACACACATACATATAATTTATTATTTGAATGAAACGATTCTAATTTCGTAGAAAATATATGTGTAGAATCCGTATAATATTCAATTCTTATATAGTACAATAATCCGTAACGAAATTTGAAGATTATTTGAAAGGAGGAAATAATAAAATATTTGTCATTTTAAAATGCAAAATTTGTAACATTTTAAGGAAATTTGCTTGACATTTTTCAGTTTGTGGGAGCAATGTTGCTTTTTCGACACACGTAGGATAATGCAGCGTTTTTCAAGATGTGTTTGTTCTGCGGAACCCTTGGGGTTCTACGACGTGATAGTTTCAAGTAAATTTTCTTAAAAATTTAAAAACGGGTAAAGTTTTAATGCTTTTATACTTTTAAATTATTTTAATTTTAAATATTTTATTATTAAATTGAAGAATTTTAAATGTTATTGGAAAATAAATAAAAATATTTCCTAATTTAAATATGGTAAACAAATATCAAAATTAATTGCACTTTGCATTTAAAAATTCCCTGGCCAATTACATTTCCAGCAACTTACGTACGTGTAATCGTTCATTCAAATTAGTAATATATTTTACAATTATTTTTACGTCTAAGTTTGGCAAAATTGAAATTTTTAATACAAAAAATTAAAAAAATATGAAAAAGACTTTATGCAATGGAAAGTGATGTGTACACTTCAATTTCGAAATAACTGTTAAGTATTTCTATACTTTTTAGCACACTTATTTCATGCAGTCATATGAATTATTGGACAAACCGGAAGTTACATATTCAGACCAGGAAATCCTTAGTGAACCCTACCAATCCCTCCGGAATTCAATATTTAATCTGTATCAGTCTTCATCTAAGCTGTACCTAAAGCAAAGTCTGAAAAACAGATGTTGAAATGAAAATATAAATTTTTGAATAGGAAATGACATCTCTCTCCCGAACAAGAAGTGGAAATCCTTCATGAACCCTACCTCTTCCGTAATTTTATGCTGCATCCATATTAGCCACTATATCTTTTTAAACATCTAAATCCTACGAAATAGATGTTTAAAAAAAATTCGTTAAAAACAATGGCAAATTGTAAAATTTTCCCACCAAAATCTGCATTTCAAAATTATTTAGAGTAAAATTATATTATTATTTTTTGTACACACATGAGATAAATTGTCTGTGACTTACAGTTTTAAGTGGGTTGCCAACAATATACATTTACACTCAGTTTCATCCGTCACAGAAATGGATCTAATATAACAATTATAGATCTGAAGGACTAAATAAACTTTAATTGTTGTATACCGATTTAAAGGTATATTTATGCCGTAGAATGTAAAATCTCACTAATTTGATATTTATGGATTTTTTTTTGTGAAATATAAAGATATATATATATATATATATATATATATATATTACATATATATATAATATATATATATATATATAATATATATATATATATATATATATATAAATTAATTTTAATTTTAATTTTATTTTGTTTATTATTATTATTATTATCGCTAACGCATATCTATAGTTTAACTACGAGCCCATCTATGTCTTAATATGGCCCTCTTTGGATATTGTTTTTATTTATCTAACCCTTTCATTCCTTCTATTGATTGATTATGGTATGTCTTCACATTTCGCATTTTGGATTATTTTGGTTTGAGTTCTCTCATCGCTTTTATGATTTTTTCTGCGGGTTATTGCTCTTTTTGGTAGATTTAACACTCGATTCTTCACTCGTTATATATGTGTATAGTGCTGACATCTCTCGGCAGGCATTAGAGTTTATTGTGTTTTTTGTGTTATTTATTTCTGTATCTTTTAGTTAACCCGGACGTCAATATCTTTTATTGCTTATTTTTACATTTTAATCTAGACATGTATTTCCACTATATGTGGCCCTCTTTTGCCCGCAGTTGTAGAGATTCAGTCAGACACATACGTATTAACGGTTTTGTATATCTTCCATTCCGGATCAATATGATTATTTGTCCACACTTCGCTCTTTTATGAATATTTCGTATGAAAATCTCTCTTTTCTACTATGCTTGTTTTGTTACTCTCCAAAATTTCGATTCAATTCTTATGGTATTAGTTAAAATTTGAAATTCGTACCTGACAAAATAGTTTTTGAAGGGGTTTATATTGGGAATTTTAATTAGAATTCGTGATGTAAATTTTCTTCATTACCTAGTGTCCGGTCTATTATTATTATGAATTGGGATAATTATAGATCGACAAACATTGACCAATTAAGCGTTATAGACGATTTGGAAGAATACCATACCTTCTCTCAATCCAAAACATATTCCTTCAATAGATGCAACAATCTTAGGTGCAAAACTTGTCCTTTTGCTGACCCATTACAAATTAATAATAATTCCACTTCACAAAAATTCTGCAAAGTTTTTAATTGCATATACAAACTTAATTGTACTATTTGTAACTTATCTTATATTGGCCAAACCAGCAACCCTTTACATCTTAGAATGAATGTACACAGGGATCATATTAAAAAATTTGACCATAAAGTCTTTAATGATCTCCCTACTAAAAATCAATTTGAATATCAGCACTTTGCTACACACGGATTTAAAAATGTATCCCTACATATTTTAGATATTAAAATTTCACTCACGGATAGATTAGTATTTGAAAATTATTACATTAAAAAATATAAAACTCTCTTCCCCTTTGGCTTAAATCAAATTTATAATAATAATAATGTTGTTAACAATAGTTTTGAATACAATTCTCATAAATCTTCAGTATATAAACATCTTTTTCATTATTCAAAGTCATCAACTCCTAGTAAAAAGCGATATAAGCGTGGCAAAGGAAAAAGTAACTTAAGTAAAACTATTGATTACAAAGCAGACATTTTGAAATTACAATATAATTATTCTCAAACTTTCAATTTTCTACCTGTTAGAACATGGTTATATAAAGTCAGAAAAAACAAATTAAGTATTGTTTATACTAATTTTTTAAAATTAAAATTAACTCATGAGCATTTTAAACATTTATTTTTTGATTTGCTTCTTTCTCGTACAAATTTCTTAAATTACCACCTACTCCATACACCAAATCCACATACTAAAATAGCTTACTGTGTTATTTCTTTTAAACACCCTATTCTTAATTCTCTTAACTTCAATAATTTATTTGCAAAACATCAGCACTTGTTACCAGTAAATGATATCAAAATACAAAAATCATTTAAATATAATTTACCAATTGGTAGAACTATTTATAATTACAATGAAGTTTCCAGGACATTAAACTCCGATGATCTTACATCATGTGTATGCAGCAATCAAAATCTTGCCCCTTTTGTCAACTCCACTCATGGTCACATTATTACTGGGGATCTCAGTATAGTTCAGGATGATATACTTAGGGATATTATGAATAAAGGGTCTAAATTTCGCATTCCATTCTGCCATCACCCTAAACAACTTCTTCAGTCTCTATCATTTGATTTTGATAAATTCATATATCAACTTGCTTGTTCACATTCTATTCCTATTGAAGCATTCAATCTATGGAAGTATACTACCTTATATCTACTTAAAAATTTTATTATAAACATTAAATTAACGAAGCCTAGGTATCATTATAAACAACTCCTTTCTGCTATCAAAGAACTACAACAACATTTTGTCATAACTTATGTAGATAAAGCTTCTAATAATTATGCCATCATTTGTAAAAAATATTATGTTTCTCTGTTACAGAATTACTTAAAAAATAATCAAATTTTTAAACCCATTAATAATCAGTCTATCCAAATCAAAACTAAAATGCTAAAATTATATACACAATTAAATATTAATTGTAAGTATTTTAAATTTCCTTATGTTACTTTGGTTCCTAAATTCCACAAATCACCTCTCAGTTTTAGAACAGTCACTTGTGGACATAATACCTTTACCACTACAGCTAGTAAGTACTTGCTTAACTGTTTAAATCGAATTAATGAATCTCTTAAATTCAGGAATTCAGGATATTTCATTTTGAACAATAGTTTTGATTTAGTTAATCACCTTAGCAAGTTTCCACAAATTCTTGGTTTCCAAACCTTTGATTTTAAAGACCTATTTAATAATATTGTCATTAAAGATTTACATAAAGTTATTATCTCTCTTTATCATGACTATATATCATCCAATCATGTTGCTTTTAATGTCAAAAATTTTCCTATGCTCTTGCACTTTGTGTTATACAACAATTATATTATCCAAGGTAATAACATTTATTTACAAACATCTGGTGTACCACAAGGTGGCTGTAGTAGTAGTATACTCGCTAACTTATATCTTTATTATCATGAATGTCATTTTAACTCTAATTCATATATTATATATAGATATGTTGACGACTTAATTTGTATTATCATTGATAATTCCTATCCCATTAATATTGATTTTTACCCGTCTAACCTAGAATTAATTCCTAATGAGCCTTACGTTAGTCAAACTGT
>OX578134.1:66184774-66447274 GCA_951213105.1 Amaurobius ferox
AACTAAGTTAATGGTTTACAAAATATAAATTCAAAACACTATATATCTTCACATTTAAGACATCATGCAGGAGCATATTTAGAGAAAAATCTTGGGCTGTGCTCACTTACTACTAATGTTGAACAGCTTAGCAAGGAGCAAACACACAAAACTAACTTGCATCTAATTATCAAAGGCTTATCATTGTATTATGTGTTAATCATTTTTATTGAAAAAAGGAATTGCATTTAAAAAAATATGCAATTATATAATCATTAAGAAAACAAATTAACATGAATATACACATAACAGTAAATACATAACATATATAACAGTAAATTGTACAGTCTTTTCTTCTTCCACTAAACCACTGTCACTGGAGCCACTTTTCTGGACATGCTAAGTCTTTGCTAAGAAATTTTTAAATTAGGCGTGTGCAGACCTCTTATCTTGAAGTACCCTCACCCTGTGTTACTGCCATGACACTTCAACTTTGAAATTCAAAAGGTTGTATCTTCCTCACCTTTGAACATACAACCATGCCAGTTTGGAATAATATTCTAGACTAATACACCTATCCAACAGATTATCTAAAATTATTTTAACCACTGTAGTTTTCATGATATGGATGTAGGGTATGTAGCTTGAAATAAATTCTGTAATATAATGTCTTGCAGTGCCTTTGCCCCGTGTCACTGCCTTGACACTTTGTAACGAGAATGCGAAATCACCAACTTGGCAATACCGGGGTTTAATCCTGGGGCCAAAGCGTGGTAGGTCAGTATCATAGCATTAAGCTAAGTCTCCAGCTCTAGGTATTTAATACTGCCGTATGAGCATTCGTTATAACTTAATTAAATATATTCAGTATTAATACAGCAATTTTTTAAAAGAAGTAGCAAAATTAAGTGTTCCACAGAATTGTAGTAAGGTAAAAAGTATTCTGTGTGCAAAAATATTTGGGAACTGATGTAGAATATACAGGTAGAGACATAATTTTTTTTGGCTTCTTATATTTATTTTTATTATTATTATTTGGAAAATTAAACACATTAGGGGAAATTGATGAAACATATATTGCCAAAATATGGCAACATATAAAGTTGATGGGTAAATATTTTGCTAGCTCCTAAATACAAAATTATTTTTTCTAGCTGTGGCTCAGTGTTTAAAATATTTTGGCAAATATTTCTACTGAAGAATACCCATACATCTGTATTCAGTATGTTTTATACAATATACTTTCTGACTTGTTTGAATTATTTATATTTATATTTCATTTTACAGATTTTAAACCTTTTGACTTGGATGGATTTTTAGAACAAAGATCCTTAAGCTTGCAAGCTAGTAAGCAACCATCTCAATAAGTAATATGAACTTGAACCTGGCAGTCATGCTGGTTTACTCCATAAAGAAGTGAAGAAATGATATATTTTTAAGATCAACCATGAATGTATTGTTTTAAAACCAAAAATTATGTTTGTAAAAGTCTAAATTCCATAGGCTAAACCTCCAATTTTATACTTCTTTTTGTTCTTCATTTTCCCTTGGATTCAATTAAAAGTCTACCATCTAAAGTCAGTTCAGATGTCACTGGCGAAAGGTATTGGATAACATTATGTGATATGTAAAAATAACTGGTTAAATCTGTTGTTTTTAAGTGACAAAGTAAAAGGATAACACACAGTTCAGTAGAGACTTGTTTATCTAAATATAAACATTTTAAGCATGACTTATCTGCTTGTAAAGCGATTAAATATTTTTTTTACAACTCCAAAATTTTAATTTTAATGTAGATGCTTTGTCAGTTATGGAATAATATTTTTAAATAAGGTAATGTTATTATATAATTTTTATTAGAAAATTAGTTCTCTTTGAGCATCCAATAATTCATCTTTTTCTTGCTATATTTATAAACCAACTTTTAAAGTGTGTCTTGAATTTAAAAGTTGATTATTTCAGAGATCACATTTGTATTTAAGTCATTCATTTCCTTATTACATTCCATAATATTTTCTTGTTGCTATTTTGTTCTGATTCGTATGATCCATTAATTGCATCATGTGATTTTAAGTTATTTTCAACTCTTATAAACACCTAACTATTAATCCATCTATTAATATTATGCAATGTTGCCAAACCTATGATTGACTCAAAATGGAAAACTGGTCAGAATTTCTGAGAAATCTTTTTGATAATTTAATTTGGAAAAGTCGTGGGAGTAATTTCTAAATTTTAGCTACTATTAACTCAATAGAAATACATTTCTTAGATGTACCATACCGTCAGATACATTACAAATTGCTGCTTGTCTCTTGAAAAGTGTGATATAATGAAGGTTCACTGTATTTAGCTATTAGGTTTAATTAACTTGTAAAATTTAAAAATCCTGTCTGGGAAGATCAAGGAGTTTTACTATGCAATATGAATAGTAACCTTGTTGCATTTATGGAGGTATAGAGCCTAAATATTTTTACATTTTGATGATATTTATCAACAAATCAGTCATTTGGTTAGATGATATATAATTGAGAACAAAATAAAAATTAGTATTAGTTCAGGTGTACAAAGTAATTGGGTCATTCAGAGAAATTTTAAGTAACTGCTACATTAACTTAATGGTTTTAATTTGCTATTTTTTGGTAATTTATGTGGAAAAGAGTCAAGAACATATGCAAAATATGCATTCTGAAATTTTATACTCTTACCTCGCCTGATAGTAACGGAGTTCAAGCATTCAGCCATGTCACAATCTGTAGGCCAACCATTCCCAAATATTCTTGGATGTCTCTGCCTGACCTGAATTGTTTTTTCAGAAATATCGGACAAATCAGAGCCATCTGTGTACTAAGATGTTTAGAATTATACAGAAAGGTGTTTATTCTTTTCTGCATCTATTTCTGAAAGTAACAATAATTTCAAATAATCAATCAAAAACTGATAGAAATAATTACACAATAAATGAAAGCTTTATGAATATACCATACATACAAAATCAAACTGGTCTTCATCAGGATTAACAAGAAGCATCACCTCACTCAAGTCAGTTCGCAATCTGGCATGAATAAGTAAGGTCATGCTTCTTGTTAGTCCTGAAGAAGAAGACGGTTTTTTACCTTTGAAATGGATAGACTAGTTTATTTTTGTATGTATGCTATATTTACAAAGTTTTAATTTATTATGTTAACAATAATTTGTCATATATTTTGCATTAATGTTCATTTTTAATTTGTCAGAACATGCCTGGCCCAAAACTTTGTAATAGAAATATGACCCGAACTTGTGTAAACCTTTAACTCTAAGCTGTCATCAACTCATTACCCATTCTTGATCTTCACCCTATTCTGTTGTTCTATTTTTTATTTTAAATAAAAGAAATGGTTCGTTATTTGAATAGAAAAGTTGAGTCTTATAGGACTTTTTTGGGTAATGTTGAGTTTAGCAATAAATGACAATTTTTTTTATCTTATTTATCAAAATATCAGACTCATTTGCTTAACTATGTAATGTTTTACTGGTATTTGATATGAAATATGTATTTATAAGCTGTCTTCAGATATAATTTTCAATCTTTTTTATTATTCTTGAACTTCTAATGATAATGGGCTGTACAGCACCTCATTCCACAAAACTCTCCTTACAGATCCTCCTCATACCACAATTTACAAATCCTACTTTGTGTGATGTAATGCATGGATTAATTCTGTTTAAAAATGTTTCTTCTTTTATATATATATATATATATATAAAATATTTCCAATACAGCTCTATCGCATTTACAAATTGGAAAACTTTAAATAATTTCATATTTTGTTTTCATGGATAAACAATTTTCTACTGCACTTTCTTCAGTGTGCTGCAAAATTATAAATACTTGTGAATTTTGATAAACAAAAGTTAACAGTTAAAACCTATAAAGCAAGTTGTTAAATAGAGAAGACTCGGTATATTATTTCATTTTAGCTATTTTGGATAGACTTCAAAGTAGAACATGCTTGGCTTTATTTTATCTGTTCTAATTTTGGGTCATTAATTTTATGGGTAAATATTATTGCACACTTAAAATGTGCAACATCTATATTAAAAAATATTAAATAATCTAAAAAAAATGTTACAAGCAACTGCAAATATATAAATAGATCAAAATTTTCTTGAGATATTGCAATTTAATTGATTTCATGAGAAATGTTTAGAATAATTTAAAATTCCTTTTGCATAAAATTGTCTATTTAAAAATCAAAAATTTCACGGAGAGAAAAAAATGCTTATAGTTTCAAGCGAGTTTTGTTTTGAAGTCATATCCATATTTATTTAACTTATTTTACACACATTTCTAAAAATATTTTTATATCAAAATCAGCAATACTCTCTAATGTCATGAATGAGTTAAGCTGCATATATAAAATCTAAATAGCAATAAGCACAGTGTGGTATCCTGTAGAATTATTTTATTTTTTTACTTGAGTCATTATTTGTATGTTAATTGAAAAATGTTTTTGTAATATATTTTTGTTTTCGTGAAAATTTGTTTTGTTATAAAAATAACAATGTTATTGTAAAATCTTATCTTTTGAAATATCTAAAATTTATGCATGTGACATTTTCCTGTTATTTTATTTTTATTTTTTTTGCTCAAAATTTTTACCTGAGCTTGTATGAAATAGCCAAAATTCCTGGTCAAAGATGTACAAAAGATTATTCTTTTCATTAAAAATTATTGTGTGTCTTTTTACAATTTGTTGAATTTCTTGACAAGATTTTTTTTCAATGCTTATTACATTGAATATAAACAGACTTTGTTAATACTTCTAAAGGTAAAACAACTTGAGCTATCCTCTAAGACCAGTGGCATCCTTCAGTGAAAAATATTTCATATTTTTAACAAGGTTATTATGCCAGTATATCAAACCTTTGATACCAACTTATCTTTTTTTTCTACAGTCCGACTCTTAACTCCTTGATAAATAGCAAATGCATTAATTAGTAGCTTTGGTGGGAAATTTGATTTTTCAGTTCATTATCCAAAAGCCTTTAATATACATGGAAAATGCCATACTATCATGATCATTGCTACAAAATATAAAAATTTTCACG
Organism: Amaurobius ferox; assembly: GCA_951213105.1. Classification (NCBI taxonomy): domain Eukaryota; kingdom Metazoa; phylum Arthropoda; class Arachnida; order Araneae; family Amaurobiidae; genus Amaurobius; species Amaurobius ferox. The sequence continues at coordinate 66,189,848 of OX578134.1, forward strand.
AAATATTTTACATTGGCAATGCAAAAATTGTTAAATTGGCAAATTAAGTGTGATTATGGCAAGCATTGTTGTGTGCTAAATAGAGTGATTGCAGTATTAGGAATTCAGAAGCATCATTTTCTATCCATATTTAATTTCAGACAAGTGTAACTGTCATTTCACCAAAATGTTTCTTGTTAATCCATATTTATTATATATTACTAAAATATTAATTTTTCAATAGTTTTTATTTGGTAAGTATTTGATGTTTTAATTTACTGCCAATAACTATTGAAATAAAATTAAATATTCCCAAATAATTTTTTTTTAGTCAAAGTTGATCATTTTTTTTTCTTAGCTTTAACTCCACTAAAACTGCTTCAGATTGCACAGTCTTGATTTTTAGTCATAAAATCAAACACTTTCAATAATAAATTTAGCCCTTTGTTATTTGGAAATAGCATATGGGTAAAAAAGAAACCCATGTTTAATTATTACATTTTCACTTCAAAAAACATATACAAATACAATATTATATTTATTTTTAAAAGTCTTTAGTTAAAAGACTTGGTTTACCAGTAATCTGAGTTTATTATTATTGAAAAATAAAATATACAAATATACAGACTGAGACAAGTATTTTTGTTTTGAGCATGTAATTGGCATACAAATTTGGTACACTTATATTTATTGAATTTTGTTGCCATAAAACATCTCGCATGCTCATATATTATTTTTTTATGAAATTTTAGTCTCATTAGTTAGTGTTTCCTGCTGCTCCTATTGATCATTTGCTCATACATCACAATTGAAAAAACTTTTTCCTGTCAACCCTGGTAGATGGAAAAATCACTTTACCATCTCATATTAGAGTATGCTTTTCTTGCTGTTTGAAGTTTGTTAGTGCAATTTTTTTCAAAGGATACAATAGTTATAAATTTTTTTGTAGTACAGTGCTCACAATATGCTGTAAAATTTCTCAATATACTTTTATCAAAGACATGCATCCATTACCATATCAGTATTCATTCTGCCTAATATGGTGACAAACAATGATGTACATGCAAATGGTTAATAGCATGAATGACATTTTTGTGAAATTCTACAATAAATTCAGATTTTAATAAAAGAAAAAGAAAATCCTTCATAACAGTTGCCATTCAGGGTTTAAATTGTATAGAACAATAAAAAACTAGAACAGAGATTTAGTTTCAAATTGTTATAATAGAAATGTTTAAAAAATAAAGCATGTGTAAAATTTAACCCATTTCCACAGATGAATTAATTGAGGGAAAGATGCAAGAACAACCAAGCTTTTGACTTTGACTTTATTATTTTTTTTTCTGCCCGTTTACATATAGTTTGTAAGCATGAACAAATAAAAATGTGTAAATAGATGTGTTTTCGAAAAGTTGCAGTTTCATGCAATTTGCAAGTAGCAATGCATTATATAAAATCCTAATGTGGTTTAATATTTTACTAATTAAATTTGTTACTGAATATGATGAAATAAAAGTTACACAAAACTGTGCATGAACAGAAACCTATTGTTCCTAGAAAACATAGACAAATTTAACTGCACATTATTGTTCTTAAAAATCCTGCCAAATTTTATATGAATTGGTCGAAAATTGGCTAAGATACGAGAAAAATATGTTTTCTGAGAATGCAATCCCGAATTTTTATACGTGTGTCAGTAATTGTTATATTTCAACTGTTTTTATGTATTTCTTTATAAAATTTGAACAGGATATTGAGACATTGTACTTAAAAAAAATTAATTTTTAGACCTACTTAGGTGTATGTGCCCCCTTAAATATATCAAGCTGTTAGCACATCAATGCCATTGAGGCATAAATATGAAATTATTAAAAGTGAAGTTGCATGTAAAAATGAGCAGTATGTAAGTGCATATTAGAACTTGGCAACCCAGGTATTTAGTTACCTATGGTCATCCCAGGTTGTAAGGCATTTTTTTACCTGCTATGCTGACCTTGTATATGCACCAGAACACTTTTAATGAAACAATGCTATACCTAATATTCCCTTTTAATAAAAACAATGCTATCTAAATTCAAATTTTATAAACAGAAACTTAAACTGAAATTGCATAACTTAAAATCAAAAGAATAAGCACACACTGGCTAAACATAACAAGACTATGGTACTAATATATTAAATTCATGTAAACAGATTTCGAAAATGACACACTCTGTAGGTATAGCAACAGTAAGCCTTCGGGTCTGTCGTGTGGTCTGGGTTTTCAACACTCTGTAGGTAATATGAGATTTTCAACTGATTTGATTAAGAAGGCTATCATCTATAGAAAATGTGTGGAATATATTTAAAAAAAAGACTGCAGTGAAACCAGTGTTCCCTAACAAATATAGGCTTTCTTTGGGTATGAGTGAATATTTCATGGAAAATTGATCCACAATCAAACATTTATTTAAATCAATAATTAACTTTTCCACATTCTTCAAAAAAGTCCGGCCGTCCAAACAGTTGCTCTAAGTCCTCTGGACGAGTCGGACGGTCTGGGTCTTCAACATTCTTCAAAATAGTAAATTTATTAGGTGGCTAAATACTGTCAGTTAGGATTCTCTGTTCGACCAAAAACAAATTTAATATGCTATAAGCTCTTATCCCAAAAGCGTACACAAGTACCATAATGACTAGAAGTTACATCTTAAAATGAAATCCCCTGTCCGATCAAAATATAAATTATTAACAAATAGTTAATTGTGTAGCATAACATAATGTAATGTAACAACAATATGAGATTAAGTTAAGCAGCAATGTCGGACTTATGCTCCCCCCCCCCCCCCCCAAATTTAATGAGATTAATTTCAACTTGATTTTTGCTACGCAAGACAAATTCGAAGAACTCAAATTTTATTATTTAAAAGATAATTTCACTCTAGTGGAAAATAAAAGGTCCACAAGGTCAACCAAAAAACCTAAAATTATTGTAACCAAAGCTAAAATCTTAAAAACTAAAACCAAAACTTCCATTGATGTAAAGCACCCTAAAATCTCAAACCAAGATTGGGAAACTGACATCTCTGAATCCGAAGGGAATGATTATGACGCCATTCCTAAATTTAAAGAACTCCAACATGCGGCGCATAATTTCTTAAAACCAAGTACCCCCCCCCCCCCCCCCCCACACCAACCAACCTAAAATAACCAAAAGTAAAGAAAACACCCCTTCCACCAGCAACAGCACTGAATACCCCCCCCCCCCTCAAATAATTAGTAGAGATAAATATCCTGACCCTTTTTATGTCGAACTCAACGATAATCCTAAACAATTAATAACAGATCTAAGCAAACTCACGGAAGACCAGGTTAGAGCCAAACTAACTGGCGAAATTCTCAGAATATATACAAAAACAGCCAACCATTATCGAATTGTGCAAGACTACTTAACAAAAAATAAGCTGAAATTCCACTCAATTAACTTAAAAGAAAAAAAACTAAAAAAGGTAGTAATTAAAGGACTTTCCCCCCCCCCCCCCATTATCCCCCTGAAGAAATAAAATAATTTTTTGAAGCCAATGGATACCAGCCACTTAAAATACACCCCATGAGAAGTTTGAGAACAAAAAACTCCCACTCCCTAATTTTCTTATGCACCTCCCCCCAACCACAGACATAGAAGCAATATATCAAATTAGACATGTTAATTATATCTTTGCAGAAATTGTCCCATTCATCTCTAAGGGTTATGCCCAATGTTATAGATGCCAGGGGTGGCAACACTCGTCAGACTGGTGTTCTCACGACTTCAAATGTTTAAAATGTGCCGGCTATCATCCAACTCGCGAATGTACTCGGTCCACCCCTGCCACTTGTGCAAATTGCGGTAGCCCTCACCCTGCAAACTACAGATCTTGTCCTGAAAACCCAGAAAATAAAAGACCCCCCCTCCTGGTCCAACTACAACTATACACCCCAAAACTCCATTCCAAATTCCAGAAACCACTCACCGATAAGAAACCCAAATAATTACCAAGTTAATCAAATGAATCGAACAAACAATCAACCCACCCCGCGCAGCCCCCCCCCCCCCTCAAATGCCTGGAATCTTCCATGCAGCAATCTGCCATGCAAAAACATCCCCTCAGTAAAAAACCATTTGGAAGCCGACCAAGCTAATGTAACAACTAACAGTCTCCTCCCCCTCATCCTCATCAGCCGAGTAATGAAAACCAAACTAGTGATTCACTCTCCACCCACAAAAATCCCACAAAAAGCAATTAAGTCAGTGAGAACCTAAAAACTAAAGCCCCAAATCGGGAAAAAAGCTCAACTCAAATATCTGGCAACCAGAAATGAACCCCCCCCCCCCAATTCGAACCAAACTCCCAGGCTAGGTCAATCAACGCTAATGATAATGTAGAACGTAGAAATCCTCCCAATAGTCAGTCTGACCAAGATAAAACCTCCCCTCTTAACGATCTGCTAAAAATTTACAATGAAGCCAAAGTAATATTCCAATATCTAAATATAAACAAATTCCTAAAATTCCTAAAAGAACTTGGCGAAATCTTTCAAACTAACATCCCAATTGTTGACAAAGGCCTTCTAATATTAGTACTATTAGATCACCATTTTAATCAGAACCCCAATAGCCAAACATGATTCCCCCCCCCCCCCCCCCCCCCCCCCAAATGCTTTCACCATCATATCGTGGAACGCCAACGGAATCAAAAACAAGATCCACGAACTCAGAGATTTCGTCTAAGAACACAAACCGCATATTCTACTTATTCAGGAAACCAAGACCAAAGCCCCCCCCCCCCCAACAAATTCCGCATTCCAAATTACTCTTTCCACACACCTCGCACTAACACACAGCACGGCGGTACTGCCATTTACATTAAAAGCAACCTTGAACACGTAAACATAACTCCTTTAGACACAAATATCATTGAACACACTTTAATTAAATTTAAACTTCCTAAATCCCATTACATTCTTATCGGCTCTATCTATGCTACACACCAATCAAGACATAACATAGCAGACGATCTCTCTGCCCTATTTGGCCTCCGTGACAGATCAATTATGATGGGGGATTTTAATGCCCACCACACTAATTGGGGCTGCAGCCGAAGAACCAAATATGGCATAGACATCAACACACACATAAATAACACAAATCTCGGACACCTTTACCCTAACACATCCACCAGACACAATATTAGAACAACTTCAATAATAGACTTTGCCCTTCTTAACAATATCCCCCCCCCCCCCCCGAAATCCACTCCATAAATGACCTTAGCTCAGACCATCTCCCCGTCAAACTCACTCTTTATTTCAATACTAACTTCCCTATCATCCGTCAATTAAATCCACAAACTGGAAACAATTTAATAAAATCCTCTCTAACTCCCCACTATTTTATATTTTATGCTGTACCCTGACATTAATATACAATATAATTTGAAAAACACTTGGAAACATGTCGAAATAAAGCCGAGTACTTCTCGGAGAAAAATTTTGTCTGTTGATCTTAATATCCCCCTAATATTAGGTTTTGTTCGGAATTAAATTAGAAGCGAAGAGTGCTACCGCAAATTGCAAATTAAACAATCGCCTTTTGGAGCATCTTGTCAAACCTGCAATATTCAGCATCATCTGTTCACAAAAGGTGAGGTGGTGGTGGGTGTTTCTAAAGCTACCTTAACTTTGATGTGTACACAATGTCTTAACTGTGCCAGTTTTATTTAGCATTGTTCTAAAAGAAATCTTGTTGAAACATGCCATTTTAGCTAAAATGTTAAAACTCATAAACACAACATTAGTCTTCGAATTCTGGATAGCATGAGCATTTTAAGCAAAAGAAATTTAAATTGTGCATGAAAGTGAAATATTTTTAATTTGCATATCTTATAATTAGTTAAAATTGGTAAATGGTAAAGAGAAGGCGCTGGGGATAGAGACGTGTACTTTGAACTAAGAAGACAGCAAATTATGATTAATGTTAGAGATAACATGCATCCGGTAATTTTCTGAAGCGAATCCAATTTTCTCTAGATTTTGGTATTACAGTTTTTGGTATATTAAATTAGTTAATGATTCTATTTATATTTGATAACTAGTATCTGCTATTCATGGTTGAAATGACATTACCATATAAGTATTCATACTTAAGATTTTAATATGATTTATAATTCAAATAACATTGGAATAGAATATTGTATAGTAATTACAACTTATTTTTCAGATAAACATTTAGATCTATTTCACCTTAATATTACAAAAATCAATACAGGCACTTTGGATAAAGAAAATATGAAAATGCTAAAATAATTTTCGATTTTAGTAAAATTGTTAAAGATTTTAATATGCCCGTTTAAACCCTATGTGCACATATATGGATTATTATGTATAGCGAGCAGGGAACATAGATCCCTAATACAGTAACTGTCGATCATTATATTTACTGCTATGACTCCCCTACTATATTGAATTTAAAATATATACAGTTGAATTTCCAATCAAACAGAAAAAATTTCAATGTTCGCTAACACTGGATTCATAGGAAATAAGAAAAGGGATGAAATTGTCAATATCATTTCAAGTCAATTTAAACCTTTATTCAATTCTTTTTCCATTTAAGTCTGTGTTTTATTGGTACTGATGCAGGGTCACAACAAGGAAGTGGTTTCGACTATTCATCTTTTGGTTCAAAATGAGTAAAGTGACTTCATTATAAAATGTTTGTGAAGTATTCATTACTTAGAATTTTGTTTGTTGTTATCAAGAGAATAAAAACAATAAACAAAGTAGCTCTACAAATGGTTAAGAACATACATCATAGATAGAATAGGCAAAATATGTAAATTGCTGAAAATTCAAATACAGTCCAACAACATACAGGAATTTCTCAGTTTTACCAGAAACCAATTTGTTCTTGATTTCTGAAATAGTTTAGAATTAAACATAAAAGATTAAGCACATCATTATGAACGCATACAAAACATTACCGATGCAGGTACATTGAATTTTGCCATGAGCAATTGAAATAGAGCTAATAAAATATGAAATGCTTAAGAGTGTATGTAGGTGATGGGCACGACAAGTAAATCCATTTAAAGTGTTAAAGTTTCAAATATACTTCAACAGCAATGAATGAATTAACTCATCAGTTTCCCATCAACACTCATATAACAAATATTTATTACATTATGAATAGGCATGCTGCAAATTCAATTTAAGTTATGAATACGCATAAAAGATTTAAAATATATACTGATCCCAATGAACATGCAATATAAATACGAAATTTTATTATCAATATGAAGAAAGTTTCTACATACTTTTATTTATAGTCCACGTTTTGAATTATCAGCCGATAAAACCAAGTTCTAATTGAATGCATTCATAACATCTGGTTTCAGGATTAAATCGGAAGTGAGACTATGGCTACCGCAAATTGAGCATAATCGCTGTTTGGCGCAAGGTCGGATCTCGCCAAACCTGCGATATTCAGAGCCATCTATCGGAAAAAGGTAACTTTTCGGATCGGTCTAATTCCGCCTTAATATACAGGTTGAACAATCTGGGCCCAACAAGAGAACCTTGAGGGACCCCGCTGAGAATATTCCTGGGAGAGGAGAGAAAGTTAGAGACTCGCACCACAAAGCTACGCTCTGTTAGGTACGAGTGAAGAATTTTAATAAGATCAGGAGGAAAAGAGCGTTTGATAAGCTTGAACAACAGACCATTTATCCATACCTTATCAAACGCCTTTTGGATGTCAATGAAAACTATAGAGGTACTCTCTTGTATGCTACGAGCTTCATGAATAAGTTCAACGACCCGAAGAAGCTGGTGTTCAGTAGAATGTTTTTTTCTGAACCCAAACTGTTCAGGAATTATGATATTGTTCAGGTCGCAGAACTCATCCAAGCGCCGCAAAATCACATACTCGAAGAGCTTAGAGAGACAGGAAAGAAGAGAAATAGGTCGATAGTTGACAGGAAGAGTAAGGTTGAGACCCGGCTTGGGAATGGGTGCCACAATGGCAACCTTCCAAGCCTTCGGAAAGTAGTTAAAATGCAAAAGAAGAGTAAAGAGTTTTGCAAGATAGCTTTTAAGAAGATTAGGAAGATTTTTAAGCATGTTAGGAGAGAGAAGATCCTTCCCAGGAGCTTTATTCTTTTTCAGTTTTTGAATACGGGGGAGCAGTTCTGCATAGGTAACATCAGACATAGTTCTAGGTGTAGGTGAGGAGAGAAATTGTTCAACCTTGGGATCAACAATCGATACCGTTCTGGTATCGATAACATCATGATGTGGTTCAAACTGACTTCTAAGACTGTCTGCAAGCAGTTCAGCCTTTTGTGTGGTGGAGATGGCCCTTCCATTAGGACCCTCAAGGGTCGGGATGTGTGCTTTGTGCCTACGATAATGTGAGGCAGCCCTCCGCTTCAGTTAGCTTCCATGCCCATGTTAACCTATGGGGGAAGTTCTTCGCTAATTACACATTAGCAAATGAATAATTTAAAATTCTGTTTTTTGCACATGATTGTAGACAGTTTAATGCATTGAACTCCCTCATCAATTTTTTAAATTTTATTTTAAATATATCTTGAAATGGAGTTAATTTGTCAAAATTTCTTAGATAAAACATCACCTTCATAATTGCTCTATAAAAAATGAACTATTAAGCGTTTCACAATTTAAAAAACAGCGTTCAATAGCTTATACTTCTGGTTTCCTTTTAAGATTTTTTTTAGATTTTTGAATTAATTTGGGATTAATATATTGGAATAGTAAATCGTGTTTCAACTGCTGAAACTTCCGATTTTCAACGTTAGCCACACCTCCCATCCTTCCAGGGGAAAAATGGGGGTGAAAGTTCTTGGTGTGGAGATTTGAGGGGTGGGTGAATGATTGACTGGTATCGGGGAAAGGAACGAAGGGGTATATTGTTGTGTTTAACAGGTGTCTTTTGACTTTGGTCCAGAAAAGAAAAATAAGTCCTTGGTTGCGTTCCATTTTGTTGTATCAGTACAGATAATTCGGTTCGCGCTGGTTTACTGTTTTTCTTCTTGCATATATTTGTTCCATACTAATTTAATATAAATATTATATTCATTGTGAATACTTTTCAAATTTTTTTAAAACAATTATAGTTATTTAATATATATGTATTTAATTTTACGAAATGAGTAACCGATATAGAAAGGAAAACTGCGAACAACGCCATTTACGTTTGTCTGCCAAAAGAAAACGGAATAAAGGTGAAAGCCTTGCAGTCTGGAGGAAGAAGTAAGTTCAATTTTTTTACGCAAATAATTATATTATTATTGAATGGAATATGAGTATACAAAATATGATAACCTATATTATTATTTTTTTATTTGTTTATATTAGGTTTGCAGAAATGAAATCGCTAGACCCACCAAGTGTCAAAAACAATATTCAAAAACATATACCTGAAATTATGAATGAAGATTTGAAATCAGAATGTGATTTAAGACTAACTCCAAAAAACGCTGTGCCAGGCATATGTAATCCTGAAGTCCTTGGAAGGAGAATTGTAGATATAAAGTATTTTATATGTGAACTCCAAAACTTAAACAATCACAGTCCATTCGGATGTGGTTTATCTGAAATGAAAATAATTTCTGAAAGAAGGCGTGGGCTCATTAGTGACATAAAAATGAAATGTGCGATGTGCAACTATACGAAAGTCGTATGCACAGAAAATTCAGAAAGTACTGAAATGAGCTCTAACGCCGCAGCCGTAGCAGTGTAATGAAATACCCCCCCCCCCCTCTTTTATTAAATTAAATTCTTCAAAATTCATGTTTCGGAAACGCTGTTTCAAAAATCTAGTTTGTTCCATCGTTTCGGTAATTCTAAATTGTACTTTCGATTTCGAACTTTGTTCTTAAGAATAAATTTATACCTTTTGATAAAAAGCCAAATATTTCACTCCTTCGTTCTGGAGCCGTTCGGTCTGTAACGATAACCCCTCGCGCATTTATACATATGACGTACTTTCGCTCTTCCCGCGAAATTATTTTTATATAGAAATATACCGGTGTTATTTTTCATCTCGTCATGAATGTGCGCAATTCTACAAATGATGCTTAAGTCTTTTTTCGGTGAATAATTTAATTGGCGATGTGACGCGGACGGGGTAAGTCGCGCTTTGCCTACGGGGGCAACGAAATGAGAGTTCTATTCGCAAAGTTCCAAGGATATTTTAAATTAAATTAAATGTAATTAAAAGATTTTAGCGAGCAGGTCCATTTCGGCGGTGAGATGAAAATTTCGGAATATTTTGTTGTGATTTAATTATTGGAGGTTTTGTCAACGAGTTTGGATTTCATAGTCAGATCGTTTGTTCTATTCTGACTTCATGTAATAAATTGACGAATGAATGTAGTCCTGATTCTGAAGTAAATTATGATGGAAACAAATAAATCTATTTAAGTTAAAAAACGAGGTTGTTTCATCTCATTTTCCAAATTCGTCAAGGCAGCACATCCACTACTTCCGTTTTCTCCAGATTGCCATACTCGTGAGTTTTCGTCTCCATGCAGTCCGAGATATTCCTCAAGCGTGCTTTCCCATCGACTACCTCTACTTCCAGAATGATCACCCATCCCGGAGTGACCGAATTCTCCTTTCAGTTTTAGATTCAAGAGCATAATACACAACGCAAAAAGAAGATCAACCATGTTTCACCACCACCCAGCGACCACACTTATTTCGATCATCGTCGGTTGTGATTCCCTCGACCTGTGGGAACCGCAGCAGTAGTGCCTTTACAGTCGGAGCACTACAGCAGGAACAATGAAAATTGGATGCTGTTTTTCAAATATAGAGGAGTTTTTTCCTACACTAAACATTCCTCCAATGTCTGTTAATACATTTATCAAGGAGCAGAAACATATATCCGAAGCTTGGGAAACAACCACGATGAAAGAAATGGAAATGGCTGCTTATGAAGAGAAAATGCTGGCTATTCAAAGAGGAGACTTGGATGAAGAAGGTGTGCCTCTTGTTGCTGTCGTTGTTGATGGAAGCTGGGCGAAACGGTCATACAGGACAAATTATGCATCTTTATCTGGTGTGGTAAGTTTTTAATAATTATTACTTTTCATACTACACACATACAAGGCTCCGGATGAGCCGGACGGTCTGGCTCTTCAACACATACAGGGCTCCGGCCACTCAAATTGTTGCTCGTGCCCTAGGGCGAGTCGGGTCTTTCACTCTAATTTCTTGGGAACACTTTTTTTTATTCTTTATAAAGTTCTGACAATTTTATATGACGCCTCCATCCTCTTCCCTCCCAACATTTTGTATGTATGAAGTTCTTAAAAATACTGATTATGCTACGAAGATGGCAGCCAATTTGATTGACCCACCAAAAGAAAGAAAATTATTTGTTACGTCAATCAAATAGTCATTTTACATTTATTTTCACATAATGAAATGAATTACACAACTTTGGAACTGAAAATTTTTAAGTTAAGACAGTTTTATTGACTCTTTGAAACATATACGCGAAGGTTTTTTCGATCTGTAAAATTGTTTGGAGCTCAACTAGTACGTTTGTTTCAAAAAGTTTTCAATGGTAATTTTTACTTTACTAAGTAAGTGACATTTGTGTTCACTAAAAGTTATTTTTGCCATATTGTCTTAGAAGTACATACTTTGATTTGCAAAATTTAAATCTTAAAATAGAGGTACAAAATAGCTTTCCAATTTATCCTTAAATATACCTTCAATTTTTGTATTATTGAAGGAAATTATTACTTTCCTTATATACATAATGTATAAGGAAAGTATTGTGACGGGGTCGAAAATTCGAATTCGAGTTTTCGACGGGAGAGCACGTTTCAAGCATTCCTGATCACGAATCAAACATTTTTGAAGTGATGTCTGTGTGTGTGTGTGAAAGTATGTGTGTATGCGTGTGTGAAAGTATGTGTGTGTGTGTGAAAGTATGTGTGTGTGTGTCAGTGAGTCTGTGGAGACGATAACTGACGAACGAATGGACCTATTCGAACGAAATTTGGTACAAAAACCACAATCCATAAACACTGAAAGCCTATTGCTTTTATACGCAATCGAATGTTCAGAACCCTGCTTAAATTTTCGAGTAAAATTTTGAAAAAATCATCAAAAAATCAGAACCTTTAATAAAGTTACATAAATAGACATTTTTTATGTAATTTTCCCTTAAAAAACAATTGAAATAAACTTTAGACCGCTGGCCCGAACCGTTCTCGAGATATCGCACATTTTTCAAATAAATCTATCAAAAAATCCCATTAATTAAAAAAAATATAAACTATTGAGAAATATGTTCACTTTTCATATATAATATCATGCGATAAATTGGATAACATCATTTTCATGGATCTAGCTCGTTCCATTCATGAGAAAAGATACTTGAATAATACTTTTGTATTTGAACGCCAATAGTAATTTATTTGCTGTAAAAATAACTTATTTCTTAGTCCATAACGCTTGGCAAGATTTTGGCGACAAATTTGGTGGAATGTTGCCAACTTGGCGACATTTAAAATGTTGCTAAATTAACGATAAACTCGCCAAATAGATACAAATGACGCCAAATCAATGAAAATAACGACTCACTGACTAAAATTCAATATCTTGGAAAAAATATAAATATCTACTATAAGAATAATTAGAATATTATTATGCATTTTTAAATGTTGCCAAATTAGCAAAAATCTCGCCAAATGAATAAAAATAACGCTAAATCAATGAAAATGACGACTAATTGAAGAAAATTCAATATCTTGGAAAGAATATAAGTATCTACTATAAGAATAACATTTTTTTAACTGTAAAAGTAGTAAATTCATTGCATTATATAAGGAAAGTCATGTGTTGCCCACATCAGATTTTTCTTAAAATGATTTAAACATTTAATGCAAAACAAATTACCCCGAATGTAGTGGCGTCGCCAAAAGATAGGTATCATGAAGATCATACCAGTCCATGGGGATCATACCCCTCTCCCCTCAGGAACCCATTGAAATTTGGAGAAATAGGAAACAAAATGTTTGGATACCAACTCTCCTTCCTTCAAACATTTTTCATGGCTGCAGTATTGTCCAGATGCTATTACCAGTGAATGTTTCAAACGGATAACGAACAACCGAATGAAATAAGCCACTTTACTTTTGGCTGGTGTCTATATAACAGTGTTCAATATATTTTGGTTTTATTACTTTAGTTATTTTTGAATTCTTTCTTTCAGGCTGCCATTGTTGGTTTTGAAACAAGAAAAGTATTATTTCTTGGGGTACGAAATAAGTACTGCTGCTTATGCACAAGGGCAGCTGCTAAAGATATTCCAGCTCCTTCTCACCAGTGTTTTAAAAACTGGTCAGGTAGTTCTTCCGGAATGGAAGCAGATATTCTAGCGGAAGGATTCAGGAAAAGTGTTCAAATGTATGGAATAAAATACAATCGTTTTGTTGGGGACGGAGACAGCAGTGTATATAACAAAATTTTAATATCAAGGCCATATGAAAATATTACGGTTGAAAAAGTTGAATGCAAAAACCATTTACTTCGAAATATGTGCAATAAATTTAAAGAATTGGTAAAAAGTAGCAAATATGGTAATATAACTCTTCGCAAAATTGTAGGGAGTAGAATTTTACGAATGAGGATGGCAGTAACGATGGCTATACGTTTCAGAAGAAATGAATCTGGGAAGTCCATGCAGGATAAAATAATGGAATTACGAGAGGATCTTCTTAATGTACCTGCACACGTTTTTGGGCAACATCATAAATGTGCTTCCTACTTTTGCGATGGTACCAAATTAGAAAAAGATTATGTTTCCAATTTAAAAGAATGTGGATTGCTTTACAAAATTATGGATGTAATGAACAATCTTGTTGATCAATCCAAAAGCTTGCTTTTTGACGCCAATAACAACATTGTAGAGCAATTCAACAGCGTCATTGCAAAATTCGTTGGGGGTAAAAGAATAAACTTTTGCTTGAGAAGATCCTATCAAGCCAGATGCAATGCAGCTGTGGTAGCACATAACAGCAAGTTGCCTTTTTATACCCTCCACAAAAACATATGCAGTAATAGCCCTGGAAGTTACAGCAAGCTTTCGGAGGAACGAAAAAATCTCCGAAGGATTCGCAATGCCGCTACAAGAAAGAACAGTCGCCGAAAGCGGTTATTTGCTGATGTTAGCCATGCTTCTTCTTATGGCAGTAATGCTGAAAAGCCAGATCTAGATTCAGAGACCTATGACGCTAAGAAAACCATTTTTCTTAGGAAGTTAGAACTAAATGGCAGTGAAAGATTGAAAATAATGCAGGAAACAACCCCTCAGAGTTTATCTCCTGTTTGGATGGAAGAACGACGGAAAAGACTAACGGCATCCAACTTCGGCTATATATGCAATAAGTTGCCTTATACTAAATGTGATAGTATAATAAGAAAAATGCTATATTCAAATTTTGACACGAATGCACTCAAATATGGGAGAAGGCATGAAAAAGATGCCATAAACCACTTAAAATTCATGAATATAGATGTTAAATCATGCGGGCTCATTATTGATGAAGATCTTCCATTTTTAGCTGCCACCCCCGACGGTCTAATAGATGACAAGGGTATTGTTGAAATCAAATGCCCAGCTTCATGTTCCGAACTTACTCCCGAAGAGGCTATATTTGCAAGAAAGGTGACATTTTGGTCAGTAAATAAAAAAGCAAACACAATTTTATGTGTGAATAAAAAACATGTTTTTTACTACCAAATCCAAGGGCAACTACAAATTTCCAGAAGAGAATACTGTCTTTTTGTTCTTTGGACACCCAATGGCATAAAAATTGAAAAAATAGAAAGGGATGTTTTATTTTGGGAAAACCACATGAAGAACAAATTAATAAAATTTTATCATGATTGCTTACTGCCTGAATTGCTGGATCCTCGTGTTTCTCGGTCGTTACCGATAAGGAATCCTGAATACATCCTTCACGCAGAAAAAATGCGAGTAAAAGACTCAAATGAAAACAAATCTCAAATATGAGCAATTTTTCTACCAATGTTATTTTGAGTATTATAATTATATACATGCTTTGAACCTTGTATATTTGTAAATTTTATGCTTTGTATTATCAATTTGTGCTTAATTGCGTTGTTTGACTTTTTACTTATTTATCATGGGTTTTATCGAAGTATTTTATTTTTCTTGTTTGTAAATAATTTATTATGTGTAAAGCATTTTGATAAATCAGCTTCTTTTTTTTCCCGCCATCAATAATCTGGCTATGTTAGGTTCCCTCAAATAGTCTAATCTATAAAAGTGCAAAGATTTAGACATTCAGGTCACCTAATGTTTCTGAATGGTCTGGAAAGACAAAAGCGCGATGGGCAGTTATTATATGTCTTTACTTAATAACTATGCATAAATTGAAACAAAAGAATTTTTCTTGCTTGTAAATAATTTACTATATGTATAGAATATTGCAGTATCAGCCTATTTTTCCGCCGTGAAATATCCAGCTGCGTTAGGGTCTATCCCTTTGTCGAGTATATATGTGTGCAAATATTTAGCCATCTAGGTCAGCTATTGTTTCTGAAGGATATGGAATGACAAAATTGCGATGGACAACTTTTAAATAGATTTTTATTAAATTACTAACTCTGTAGTCTGTAGAAATGAAATAATTTTCCTTTTTTTCGTTTACAAATATATTTTATAATATTGTAATTATACAGATACTTCGAACCTTTTATATATGTAAATTTTATGTTTTATTTTATTAATTTTTGATTAATTGCGTTGTTTGACTTTTTACTTATTTATCATGAGTTTTAACGAAGTATTTTATTTTTCTTGTTTGTAAATAATTTATTATATGTAAAGAATTTTGATACGTCAGTTACTTTTTCCGCAATCAATGATCTGTCTGCGTTAGGTTCCGTCAAATAGTCGAATCAATAAAAGTGCAAAGATTTAGACATTCAGGTCACCTAATGTTTCTGAATGGTCTGGAAAGACAAAAGCGCGATGGGCAGTTATTATATATGTCTTTACTTAATAACTATGTATAAATTGAAACAAAATAATTTTTCTTGCTTGTAAATAATTTACTATATGTGTAGAATATTGCAGTATCAGCCTATTTTTCCGCCATGAAATATCCAGCTGCGTTAGGGTCTATCCCTTTGTCGAGTCTATATGTGTGCAAATATTTAGCCATCTAGGTCAGCTATTGTTTCTGATGGATATGGAATGACAAAATTGCGATGGACAACTTTTAAATAGATTTTTATTAAATTACTAACTCTGAAGTCTGTAGAAATTAAATAATTTTCCTCTTTTCACTTACAAATATATTTTATAGTATTAGGAATATACAGATACTTAGAACCTTACATATATATAAATTTATGATTATTTTATTAATTTGTGCTTAATTGCGTTGGTTTAGTATTTTCTTAATTATCATCATATAATTATGGAAATACTATCTCACTCTACTTGATATATATATATTTTTTTCTTGTTCATAAAAATTTAATATACGTAAAGAATTTTGATGAATCAGTCACTTTCTTCCTTTATCAAATATCCGGCTGTGTTAGGTTCTGTTAAATAGTCGAATTTATAAATGTACAAAATTTGTTATTATTTTTCAAACGTAACCTCGAAATAACTGTATGCAACTTTGTTTTACTAATTTGTGCTTTGTTACGCCGTTTGAGTTTTTCCTTAATTTTTATATAGATGTTTATTGAATTACTATTTCTGCATAAATGAAATCAATTTCTCTTATAACCATGGGATGCTGGTTTTACCCTTTTTCCTGACTTGTAAGGAAATTATAGAGGAAACGTTTTAGCGAAAATAAATATGTGTATTTATATTTTGTTGTTCTGTATTTGTTTGTGCTATTGCAATTCACTTCGGAAAGATTTATTTACCTCTGGAAAGCTATCTGTCATGCAGAACATTTTGAAACGAATAGAAAAATAAGTGATATAGATGTAAACAAACAATTTTCAACACAAGTAATTTTCATGCACTCTAATTCTCTACTTCCACATGGCTAACAAATGCGGTATATTGAATATACGTTCATCGCAAAGTCTTAGTGTTGTCTCATCTATTTCAAACTCATAATGGCATAAAATGGCCTCTAATGTACTATTTAAAAAAGAAAATAATGAAATAATTTAAATGAATAACAAGACTAAGTAAATGTGAATTACAATAACACCACTCTGGACTGATGGGTATAGAAATATTAATTTGTTTTGAATTCCAATTTTTAATACACATAATTTGCTGTTATACTTGGATTAGTCTCCAAAACACGCATTGAAATTACACATGCGTATTTACACTAGCATTATCTCCCTGTATTAGAAAAGATCTTTGGTTATCTCTCAATAGAATAGATAGTAAATCTTAGTTGGTGGGGAAAAGCCTCCAGTTACGTTTATTGCTTTCTTTTATTTATCTTGTTCATAGACTGCTTACCCCAAAGTCAATTGCCCCTTTCTTCCCCCTCAGACAGTGGAGCAAGTCAGTCATAAACTAGGGGTTCATGCGTTGTCGGGGGGGTGACCGTCCAAGAGCCTTCTGTCACCTTCTCATTGGCCTATAAGATGTCAATCATTTGGGAAAAGGAACTGCCCTTATCTTCAGCAACGGGACTCTACTTTCAAGAGAACGGAGATTTTTCTTAACTGAAGCGTCCCCTTAAGGACTCAACATATGTGTTCCATCGTGCATTTGAGAATACCTTAAGACGTGATCTCACCTGGGCACGTGAGAAATTAAGTTCACGCTTAAGACAGGGATCTCTGCTGGCCTGCCATGCTCTACGAAGCCTATTTCTTTTTCTGATCATCTCCCGGATGTCCTGAGGCAGTCTGTAAAAATCCACTTTAGTTTCCTTGGGCCGAGAGGACGCTGAGTAGGCATTACGAAGCATAACTTCAAATTGATCTATCACCTCGTCCAGTTGGTCCGTGGAGTTAGCAACAGGAGGGGGGCGGGGTTTCATTAGCAAGTAAATTTTTGAACTTCTTTCAATCAGTTTTCAACTTTGCATTTTTCCTGAGATCATACTTATTAAGTTCAATGGTATAGATAATTGGGAGATGATCTGAAGCAAGTTCGTTAAATGCCTCCATGCAATAAGTGAAAGGAATGTTGCTGGTGATGGCAAAATCAATTACATTATTGAGATGGGTGGGTTCACCTGGGGCTACAATCTCATAGTTGTGCTCATAGTCGGCCCAGCGCTTAAGCTTGGAACCTCGAACATCAACTCTAGGACAACCCCAGGCTTGGCTTTTAGCGTTGTAGTCACCAGCAACTATTACATGGGGCGAAATTTTGAAAAGGGTATTTAGATCAGCAATGACAGGTCCAGCTTTTAAAGTGGGAGGAAAATAGACAGACGCAATGGTCAGGGGAGGATTGTTTGAAAGGTTTAACTGGACAACAGTGGCTTCACCAGCTTGAAGAGTAGGCGTAGGAATACGAGTATGGTCAATTTTCCGATTAATATAAATAGCAGTACCTCCCGCAGGACGATTACTAACATGATTCCTGTCATCATTGTATAAATCATAGTTAGCAATTTTACAGTTTTTCCCTGGGCTAAAATGGGTCTCTTGGACTAAGAACAGATCTAAGTTATTATTTATACAAAAGTCCCTAGCTTCCTGGATTTTACCTCTAAGTCCATTGGCATTCCAGATGCCAATGGTAAGATCCTTCAAGATTCGTAAGGGCACAACCATAGCCGAAAGAGGGGGGCTAGCCTTGGTTAACGAGAGCAAAAACGCTCTCGCAAATTATATTTACCCTATCGATTTCGGTAGGAGCAGACCTCATGGCTGGGAGAGCATTCTTAAATGCTCTACTAGTAATTTCCATCCCATACCTGTCCTCAAATCTGTAAAGATAATTTAAAAAGTCATCTGCAGCATTGTTAGTGTGAGCTCCTTGGGGTGCTGCTAATTTAGGGTTGACATTAAATGTCTTTTTGGGCTCCTCGCTGTGTCCTTCTGTGACATTGGCATATGACCTCTGTGGGTTCACAAGCTTTTTTACAAAGGTGGAGTTTGCTGAAGGCGTATTTGATGTTTTGAGCTTAGGAAACCGTGGACAATTTCTGTAGGAACCAGGATGCTGTCCTCCACAATTGATGCATTTACAGGGTGCCTCATAAGTTTTCGTACATTCTTTTGTGAGGTGCGGTTGGGCACACTTCACGCAGTTGGGAGGCATATGACACGCATTGCTGGTGTGAAAAAAGGATTGACACCTGAAACATTGGACAATCTGTTTAGGTCCACGATATTTTTCGATTTTGATTATGATGTTAAACAAGCTATTAAGGTTGTAGATCTGTTCATTGACAGGGGTCTTAGCAATCTGTACATAGAACAGCGGCATATTCACTCTGTTGGTTTTTGGGCCTCTTGCCAACTGCGTAACGCTAATCGGCTTAAGACCCAAACACTCTAGTTCTCGTGCAATTGCCGTGGTTTCAGTACAGATCGGAAGACCTCTGACAACAACTTTCAAGGGTTTTTGGTCGTCTAACAAGTATGACTTAAACTCCACCTTGTTGATTAAGAGAAAGTTTTGAATTTTGAGATAATCATCTCTAATGTTAACATGAACTTTGATAAAATCACCTGAACCTGTTAATTTAGATGTTAAGTTTGGTACAAGTTTCTTTAAGTCTTTAATAAGATTAGACCAGTTGGTAGTGATAGCTATAAAAAAGGGAGGAGGTTTACGTTCCTTTTTAGGAGCTTCCAATTGATTATCCTCTTCAATGTCATTATCAGGGAGAACAGATTTAACGTTATTAACATAATTAGAAGTAGAAGGATTGTCTATGAGAGTAGCAGATTTTAAACTAGCCGTGTGTCTTTTTTGGGGCTTTTGAAACCCATCTTCATCTAAGCTATATGGGTGTTTTTTAGTGCTACTAGGTTTTACAGAAGTTTTAATATTATATACAGTATTAATATTTACATTAGCATTATTTGAGACTTTATTATTTACATTTCTATTGTCTGGCAAGGAGGTAGCAGTCTGAATAGAAGGGTTTGAGGGCATCAAAGAATAACTGCCGGAGGAAAGCCTCCGACAGGACTCACCATACCTTGGCAGGTTGTGGGCCTCGATGAGTTTCGTGAGCACCATCTCACACTTGTCAATAATTTCTTGCAGCTTTTCCTTATCCGAATTATATATCTGCTTTCCTCCAAAGAAAGGTTTTTTCATTAATAACATCCCTCAGGCGGGCAGCTTCAGACTTTGGGTCAGCATTAGCAGGAACTTTTGCATGATAGTCAGCCTCTTCTATGGACCAGTCGGTCATTTCAATGCTTTCATCGATATTAGTCATCATCATGGTAGAAACTCCTCCTGTAACAGGATCTGGAGGCTTTGGGATGTCGGGCGGTGGCGACTCATGGACCGGTAGGTTGGAGCGTATCGTTCTCATTCTTCAGCGAAGCACAAGAAAAGCACAACCTCTCAGCTCGGCGTCAAGAAGCAGAATGAGTTGGTTAATATTTTCTTATAGATAAAATGCTATGCTTAGATTATATTAAAACTAAATTTAATACCCAATAAAACATAGAATATATGTTTTATTTTAATTTAAAATATTTTTGGTGCTGCCATTTGTTGTCGTAATTTAACTCATACCGACTATTTTTATTTTTTAATGAACATTTTTAAATGTCTATTCTTTCTAATACGCTATTAAATACAACAACAGATCATATATAATGCCATAATCACGGAAACGTAATTGAACTTGGACTTGAGGATAAAAGAAAACTTGAAGACAAAACTGCAGTCCTCAGTGATGTACATTCAGATCCCTTATCAAATTTGTAAAATGATAAATTATCTTTCCGTGATTGTGGCATTATTATATATGATCTGTTGTTGTATTTAACACTGTATTAGAAGGAATATATATTTAAAAATGTTCATTAAAAAATAAAAATAATCGGTATGAATTAAAGTACGACAACAGAAGGCAGCACCAAAAATATTTTGGATTAAAATAAGAATATATTCTATGTTTTTAGGGGCATTAAATTTAGTTTTAATGTAATCTAAGCATTGCATTTTATCTTTCTGAAAATATTTCGCAACTGTTTGAGCAGAATTTAGGCGAAATATGTGTGCCGCGAAAGTTAACAAAGCGCGGATAAGGCAGAAAATTACTGACGCTCACCCTTAAGTAAACTTACGGAGCGAATTATTCACAATAGAATCAAACAACACATCGAATCAAATAACATTATTAAACCTGAACAATTCGGCTTTAGGCCCCTACACTCAACAACACACCAGCTGGTCAGAGTCACCGAATTCATCACCGAAGGTCTTGAAATCGGCCTCTCCACTGGATTTCTCCTTATTGACGTCTCGAAGGCATTTGATAAGCTGTGGCATGATGCCTTAATATACAAACTAATTCCGCAAAACATGCCAGACTCACTCATCCATTTAATAAATTCCTACCTTCGAGACATCATTTATCGTCCGCTACAAAAACACGTACTCCAATCACAAACCTCTCAGGGCTGGAGTCCCACAAGGCTCACAATTGGCTCCGACCCTTTTTAATCTTTACATAAATGACATACCTAGAGCACCTAACAATCACCTTGCCATGTACGCGGACGATACAGCCATCTACACTAGAAGCTCAAAAAGATTCGTAATTCGCTCCAGACTTCAAAATTCACATAAACACAATTTCCGCGTGGTTTCGTGACTGGAAAATAAAAATTAACGAAAGCAAAACAAAATGCATCCTTTTTTCGAAAAAACCCAAAGAAATTAAAATTAATGACAATACTATTCCTTACGTAAATACTGCTAAATATCTTGGGCTAACCTTCGATGCCAAAATGACATGGAAACCCCATATTAAAAATACAATCAAGAAATATCATGCAGCCAGAAACTTGCTGTCTTCCATACTGCACTCCCCCCATGCCAGCTACCAAAATAAAACACTCCTTTATAAAACTGTTCTTCGACCAATCCTGCTCTACGGTTCCACGATATGGGGATTTACTGAAGCTACCAACCTAAATAAAATTCAGAGAGTTCAAAACAAAACCCTTAGTTTCATAAGAAAAGCCCCCAGATTCCTTAGGAATGACGTCATACATCAAGACTTTGGGATTACCAAAATTAACAAACAGATTGCTAAAAACGCAAATAATTTCTTCCAAAACCTTAATAAAATTCCTAATGAGGAGATTTGTAATCTCCCTGAATATGATCCACACCAATGGAAGTTTAGGAAAAGGCCCAGAGCCTCTACAATACTAGTATAACTTCTTAGCCAATCAAATTTAATCATCTAAACTTATGAATAATAGTAAATCTTTAAGTAAATTTTTAAATAATTGTTTAACCTTATCTTCCAACTGATTAATTAGACCTTACAATGCACACCCTGTCACTTAATTTAACTATATATATTCATATATATATATATATATATATATATATATAAAGTGGCCCCCTTTTTTTTTGGTGAGGAACAACACACTTTACTGCCTTTTCCACATACTCAAATCACTTTTCAAATCAATCATTTACATCCCCCTTTATTTTTGGAGCATTTTATGTATTTCAGAGCACAAGATCTAAAATTTACATCTCGGAGATTCGGCCAAATTTGGCCAGGTGCTCTAGAACTACAACCCAGAGAGCGGCGGTAACACAATGTAGATAATCACAGAAGTTGTTTGTCTCCAACATCAATTATTTCAAATGTAAGTTTAAGCTTCAGGATTTTTTTTTCTATCTTAATATTTACAGAGCAGCAAAGTTTTATTTAAACTATATGGAATAATAGGAGATTTATTTTATGAAGTATCAGAATAGCCATAATTTGCCAGTGCAGCAGGTATATAATTATTGCATGGAGTATATTAGAGAATGTTTTGTTTATATAAATGGGCTTAGTTAATTAGTTTAAAAAAAAGGGGATTGCTAAAGAAGTGGCTTGTGGGTACCATACACTATTCAGCTGTGTAGTGGGCCCTTATTTTGGGCATATAATTCATTTTTTTAAAAAAAGTGATAGTCAATTAATTAAAATTACAGTTTTCTAAAGGGTCCATATTGAAAAACAAAATTCACATCCACACATTTAATCATCAACTGCTAACTTTCCGAAATCCTTGCTTCTCCAATGACATAAGTGACTACCTAGTGTTACTTCATTTTGTAAGATAGTTTAATAGTATTTTATTTGATGGAATAATTTGAGTATACAAGTTCACAGTCCTTTAATTCCCTGTACTAAGTATAGAAAAAAAAAGTTTTTCTCTAAATATGCAGAATATTTGGATTTTGTCAACTGAATCCGAGCATGCAAAAATTTTACAAAACAAAACTATATTTTTTAGTTTCTCACATTAACTTATCCTTTTATATCAAATTAACTTATGAATATCTCAATCTAGCAATTCCCAAATTGTTAACATAGAATCTGCTATTGTTGATTCCAGAACTGAATGGCTGTATTTGGCAAAAATTTTCCAATTTTTTCCCCATAGAATTAATCCATTAACATTACAGAATCTGCCGTCTGCAGAGGTTTGTGAAGATAAATGGTTTTAAGTCCAGCTAAGACACGAGTTCTTTGCAGTAAATTTATTTATTTATTTTAATCAAAAAAATGAATTTTAATTATCTTTAAATTGTTTATATATATCTATAAATAGTATAAACTTTCTAAAGCTCTAAAAATGTGTTGCATTAATTGTTTTCAAATTTAGTGCTTGATGCAATTGCAAGACCCCTTGAAAACATTTTCAATATTTTTAGAGAAATGATCTGTGTTTACAAAAGTACTTGATGAAAAGCAGTTATAAAAAGTAAGATGACTACAAGTGTTTTAAGGCCTCGTCATCAGGTTGGAAATAATTATCAAATGGAGGATCCAGTTGCAGATCCTTCAATTGATACACAGCTCCAGATCCGATTTCTGTTCCAAAAGATAAGAATTTGTATTTTCACAAAAAGCAGTTATATTCACTGTGAAGTTACCCATTTTCCAGGACTGCCCAATTGGAGGGGGAACTGTGGTTGAAAAGAGGCATCCAGGAAGCATGATGACCGATAATGGTCAGGCAAGGAAACTAACCCATAATTTCTATGAAGGAAATTAATCCCTAGACTAGACACTTTGTGTATCACACAATCTTACGACTATTTTTAAATTTACATTAAAAAAACAGCACTACCTGTATTGCCACAACAGTAGCATGCTACTTTCAACCACTATTACATACATATCTCTGATATTATTCCAAAAAAATTTAAAATATATTCAAGTTTTAACAAACATGTTGCATTAAAATCTTGAATTTGAAAATATATTTTACATTATAGTACAAAAAAAAAACAATTACAAGTAAAATGTTTAGTTAGTCAAATATATAAATTTTATACCTGAATAAAAATGATTCTTAAATTGTAATGCATTTATTTCATGCTAAAAGTTTAGAAACAACTGGTTTAACAAATCCTGAAATTGTATAACAGGAATAACAACACAAAAATGTACAACATTAAAAAGGTTATTTTAGTATACAGGACGTACAATACATTATATTAGACTGTGCATTTTTCAGCATAAAACGTCCGAGGCATGACAAGATGCAAGTATATTGGTGCTTTTATATTCAGCTACCCATAAACCAAATTTGCATATTACAAATAGCAGATTGGATAAAGAAATACATATGGAGGTAAGAAGCATATGGACATAATACAAGAAAATCAAATATAAATATACAAAGCATAATTTAGAAAAAAAAAAAGTAAGGATTAGCAAAACTTTAAATGTTTAAGTACATAATGTACAGTTGCGGAAAAAACAAATACCCCACCCTCTGTTAATTCAGCATCGTTCATCGTAGAAAAAATTGAAAGATACCATTCGATTAGGATCAACATCCTCTACAAATTAATGTGCGTAAAATTTGCAAAAGGGGGTGTCTTTATATCTAAACGCGCTTAAACTTTGAAATTTTCAATGGCAATACCCAAGTTTGACAACATAGTTCGAATCTAGAGCAAAATTCAACCTGTGATACGAAATTTCAAGTCATTTGGGTGAAGCGTTTCTGAGTTGTGAGTATGTAAAGTTTTGAGCTCCTAATGTTAAATTAGTTTCCAAGACTTCCATTCATGTCTTCTGTAATATTTAATTGCTCACGCTGTTTATTTGTATGATGTTACTACTAAACAACCCAAACACATTTACGTGATTTTTATTTTTGTGGAAATAATTGTTTGTATGAAATATTAATTATGAAATCAGTAATCGAAAAAATATGAATACAAACCTGGACATGTTTGGATAAAAAATCGATTCACAAAGACTTTTTATTTAAGACTTTTTATTCACAAAGACTGTTTATGCAAAATTCCAGGTGTTTCCCCCTCTAGTTCTTTCAAAATGTTTAAATATTCAGCATCACGATGATTTTAGGGGTTGTATATTAGTTTAAAAAATCTGATGTGGGCAACACATGACTTTCCTTATATAATGTGATGAACTTACTACATTTACAGTAAAAAAATAGGTTTTTCTTATAGTAGATACTAATATTCTTTCCATGATATTGAATTTTCGATAATCAGTCATCATTTTCATTAATTTAGCGTCATTTTTATCCATTTGACGAGATTTTCGTTAATTTGGCAACATTTCAAAAAGTCGCTAAGTTGGCGACATTCCGCCAAATTCGTCGCCAAAAACTCGCCAAGCGTTATGCACTAAGAAATAAGTTATTCTTACAGCAGATAAATGACTATTGGCGTTCAAATACAAAAGTATTACTCAAAGTATCTTTTTTCATGAATGGAACGAGCTAAATCCACGAGAATGATGTCACCCAATTTATCGCATCGTATTACATATGAAAAGTGAACAGGTTTCTCAATAGGAAATATTTGCTTTTTATTTTATATGACTTTTTGACAATTTTTTCTAAAAAATGTACAATATCTCGAGAACGGTTCATGTTAGCGTTCTAAAATTTATGTCAATCGTTTTCTAATGAAAAATTACCTAAGAAATGTCTATTTCCGTAACTTTATTAGTGGTTTTGATCTTTTGACGATTTTTTCAAAATTTCATTCGAAAATTTAGGGGATTCTGAACTTTCGATTGCGCATAAAAACAATAAGCTCCCAGTGTTTATGGAATGTGATTTTTGTACCAAATTTGGTTCGAATCGGTCCATTCGTTCGTCAGTTATCGTCTCCACAGACTCACTGACACACACACACACATCCCCTCAAAAATATTTGATTTGTGATCAGGGATGCTTGAAACGTGTTCTCCCGTTAAGAACTCGAATTCGAATTTTCGACCCCGTCACAATACTTTCCTTATGCATTATGTATATAAGGAAAGTAAAAATAGGTTTTTCTTATAGTAGATACTAATATTATTTCCAAGATATTGAATTTTCGACAATTAGTCGTAATTTTCATTGATTTAGCGTCATTTTTATCCACTTGGCGAGATTTTAGTTAATTTGGCAACATTTAAAAAAGTCTCCAAGTTGGCGACATTCCGACAAATTCGTCGCCAAAATCTCGCCAAGCGTTATGCACTAAGAAATAAGTTATTCTTACCGCAGATAAATGACTATTGGCGTTCAAATACAAAAGTATTAGTCAAAGTATATTTTTTCATGAATGGAACGAGCTAGATCCACGAGAATGATATCACTCAATTTATCGCATGGTATTACATATGAAAAGTGAACATGTTCCTCAATAGGAAATATTTTTTTATTTTATATGACTTTTTGATAATTTTTTTGAAAAATGTACAATATCTCGAGAACGGTTCATGTTAGCGTTCTAAAATTTATGTCAATCGTTTTCTAATGAAAAATTGCATAAGAAATTTCTATTTGCGTAACTTTATTAGTGGTTTTGATTTTTTGACGATTTTTTAAAAATTTCATTCGAAAATTTAGGGGAGTTCTGAACATTCGATTGCGTATAAAAACAATAGGCTTCCAGTGTTTACGGATTGTGATTTTTGTACCAAATTTGGCTCGAATCGGACCATTCGTTCGTCAGTTATCGTCTCCACAGACTCACTGACACACACACACACACACACAGACATCACTTCAAAAATGTTTGATTCGTGATTATTAGTGGTTTTGATTTTTTGACGATTTTTTCAAAATTTCATTCGAAAATTTAGGGGAGTTCTGAACATTCGATTGCGTATAAAAACAATAGGCTTCCAGTGTTTACGGATTGTGATTTTTGTACCAAATTTGGCTCGAATCGGACCATTCGTTCGTCAGTTATCGTCTCCACAGACTCACTGACACACACACACACACACACACACAGACATCACTTCAAAAATGTTTGATTCGTGATCAGGGATGCTTGAAACGTGCTCTCCCGTCGAAAACTCAAATTCGAATTTTCGACCCCGTCACAATACTTTCCTTATACATTATGTATATAAGGAAAGTAAAAAATGACTAATTTGAAAAAGTTATATTAATTGTAAATTAATATTTATTTAAGATAATAGGCATTTATTTTTATCCAGTTTTAATAAAAACTAATAGTATAAACAGTGTATAGATGCTGTTATGTAGGTTTTTACCACACGTCCGGTTAGAACGCATAATTCTGTGGTATTGTTCATTAAAACAATCTCCGACATTGGCCGTGTCGAATAAAAATACAAAAAATCAAATTATTGGAAAATGAGGACAACGGACATGATATAAAACATTAACAATATATATATTTATTAACAAAAGGAAATTAAAATAATAATAAAAGAACATATTTAATTAATTCAATTAACAATCTTACTAGATCATAATTATTCTCCACTGACATACGTGTTTGACATTTCCTAAATCATGAATATTTAAAGTATATATATTTAAATCCCCTTTATTTAAGTTTTCAAGTAAATTCATTCTAATTATTTCACTCAAGTGTAAATTGAATAAGATGTCGAGAGAGTGCGAAATTATCTAAATTAGTGTCAAACAGACAGAGTATAAGAGGCATGCATTCCGTACCTTCGATTCATCGTAGGATCGTCACTCGACGCGGGGCACTTCGGCCGCGGAGGAAACGCCGGTCATTGCTACGTCTTTTGGGAGCACTTTCTCTCCGAAGCACAAAACCAATTCTCCGTTCTTTTTGAAAAATCTAACACTCTCTCCAACATCCGAAAAATGTCTCCTCCTACACAATTAAGCCCCAGGTTTATTACTGGTCCCCCCCAATTGAAGCCCCTGGTATTTTCATTAGATATTTCGGAAATATGTCCAGCTATTGGGTGCTGTGATGACAGGAGGACGGCGATCACCCCAGAATTAATATCTGGCAGGTGGGCCCGCGTTCCCACGACCCTGGATGCACGTGTCGCCGAACCGGACAAGGGTCAGCTCTCCCCAAGAACGCCCTGCTGTGCGCCCCTCTGTAACTGGGCCATCGCTGTCCATATTTCCCAGAAACATGGCTTGCTCATCCTTTTGCAGGTGTTCTCTTAGGGAACTGTATATGAATTGAAGGAGAAGTACAGGGACCATCTTTGTAGGTTGCACTCCCTCCATAATTCGCAATGTTCCATATTTGCCTTGGAACAGATGCAACCTAATCAACGTAATTCTGCTACTGTATTGAAGGGTGAAAACTTGTATTGTTTTAAATGGGATCTACTTATGTTACTCTCGATTAATAGTTCCGGAGCTACTGAGAGTTGAAATCACCCACAAAATGTGATAATTTATAATAAAAATATTTATATAAAATAATCGTGCCATATTTGAGGATCACATAATCCTACCCACAGAATACTATATTAATCTGTGATACTTAATAATAATCTGTAATAATTTTTATTAATCTGTGATCCTACCCATTACAGGTCCACTGCCTTAGTAACACACAGACAAGACAACACAACACCCAGCCATGAAACTGCTCACCCTCTCATGCAGGAATCGAACCTGCGACCCTTTGGCTGTGAGGTAAGCCATAATGCTGAATGTCAAGAGGATAGTTCAATACTTTACAACAGTGCTGTGGTCAATCAACGAAACATCGCCCTTCAAATTGCGGTTTTCAATATGGAGCTGATCCCCGAAAATTGCACATTCCGGAATATTGAATATCTTCGGATATAAAGATAGAAACGTCGTGAAAATTTGAATTTGGACTAATTTGGGGGTCTAGAACTTGTGGGTGACGTCAAAATTGGGTGTTGCCATTAAAAATTTCAAAGTTTGTGCGCGTTTAGATATGAAGATGGCCCCTTGTGCAAATTTTATGCACATTAATTTGTAGAGAATGTTATTCCTAATCGAATGGTATCTTTCAATTTCCTCTACGATGAACGACGCTCGATTAACAGAGGCATATTTTTTCCCCGCAGCTGTACATAAACACAAAGTTTTACCAATTGCATTTTTTCTATAAATATTTACTTTTTGTATATTTGTACTTGATTTCTTATATGGCCATCATTCTATGCTTTTACTATGAATCTACGTTTTGGGACCACTAGAACACTAAAACCTGTTTTTAACATGACGTCTGTGCAATGTATGTAACAACTCAAAAGCTAAATTTCATAAAACTTTATAAGTAAGTCACTTATGGGTTACCTTGGTTACAGTGTCTAGAAGGGATAGTGTGCCGACCGCCTATACCTCCCAATGCTGGGAGATGTTCCTGAAAAGCCGCCTCCGCCAGACGGCGTTGGTCTCAAATAAGGGGTCTAAAGCGGAGGAGTTAACATTGAAACAAATGGGAATTTATTGCAAATGAAATGACTGATATCTTTCGAAATAACCGAAGAATTTGTGTGAAATTGGGTGTGATTATTGTAAGTGGTATACACAAAAAGTCATTTGATTTTCAGAGAGATTGAGCAAGGGATATATTCTTATTTTTAAAATTTATTTAACTTGATCTGGTGTTCGTTCAAACCTTTGAGGTCCAAAATAATCAGGTTCATTTATCATCGTAACGTGAAATTCGTTATGACGTTTCCTCTTGTGGTACATTTCAGTTCTTTCGATTTTGAAGCTTATCGGGCTAGCCCGTCCTGGGCCCGCCGTAGGATATTACCTGGTTTTAGAGAATAACTCGAAAATCAGAGAACGTTGGAAATCTAAGTTTAATATATCGTTTTCTTTTGGGGTGATTCTTTCAATTTTCAACCGTACCGGGTTAACCCGTCTTAGGCCCGCCTTAGAAACTCACCCGTTTCTGCGGTATAACTCGAGAACAGGTGCATCTAAAAATTCGAAGTTCAGCATATCCTTGCCATTTGCTGTATATTTTAATTCCTTGGATAAAATTTTTATCGAGCTAGCCCGTCCTGAGTTCAACAAAAGGAATATATCTTTTTTTGAGAATAACTAAAAATTCGGAGCATCTAGAATGTTGTTGTTGTTGAGACCCAGACCGTCCGACCTACCAGAAAGGTGTAAGGCAACTGTTTGGACGGCCGGGAAGTGCCACCCAATTTAAACCGGAACCCAGTGGGGGAGGCATCCACAGGGACCGCACCCTCCTTCCCCTACCACCAACCTCTCGGAAGGACTTACGGACCCACAGGTTTAAATTTAATATGTCATTTTCCTTTGGGGTATATTACATTTCACCGCATTTCGAACCGTATCGGGTTAGCCCGTCTTGGGCCCGCCATAGAAATTTACTCGCTTTTAAAAAATAACTCGATCAATCGGAGTAGCTGAAAAATATAAATTTAGTATATAATTTCCGTTTGAATGGATTTTAATTTAGATTTTGATGCTCGTCGGGCTAGCCCGTCTTGGATCTGCTGAAGAATGCATTCGTTTTTGAAAAATAAGACGAGAACCGAAGTAGCTAAAAATTCCAAATTTAACATGTCGTTGGCTTTTGGGGTATATCTAAGTTTCTTCGGATTTGAACTTTATCGGGGTAGTCCGTCCTGGGCCCGACATAGGAATGGACCCGTTTTTTAGAATACCTGGAAAATCGGGGAAACTAGAAAATATAAATTTAGTACATCCTTATATTTTGGGGAATATTTTAATTCCGTTGTTTTTGAACCGTATCGGGCCAACCCGTTTTGGGCCCGACTTAGAAATTCACTTTTTTAGTGGAATAACTCTAGAACCGGAGTATCAAAAAGTTTCAAGTTTAGAATGTCGTTGTCATTTGCGGTATGTCTAAGCTCATTGGATTTAAAACCTGATCGGGCTAGCCCGTTCCGGTCCCAACAAAAGGAATGTACTCGTTTTTTAAGAATAACTCCAAAACTGTAGCAGCTAGAATATCTAAATTTAGTATATCATTGTTTTTTAGGGTATATTTTATTTCTTTGGATTTTGAACCTTATCAGACTCGCCCGTCTTGGGCCCGAGATAGTGGTAATGTACTCATTTTTCGAGAATAACTCGTAAATTGGAGCAGCTAAAAAATCTAAATTTAGTATATCAATTTCTTTTGGGGTTTATCATAATTTATAATTTGAACCTCATCGTCTTGAGTCCGTCTTAGGAATGCGATCGTGTTTGATGAATAACTCGAGAACCGGAGTAGCTAAAAATTCCAAATTTAGCATGCTATTGTCTTTTGTGATATATTTCATTTTTTCGAATTTGAACTTCATTCAGCTAGCTCGTGCTGTGCCTGCTATAGGAATAGACTCATTTTTTTAGAATAACCCGAAAACTGGAGCAGATAGAAAATTCAAATTTAGTATATTATTTCCATTTCGGGTAGAATTTAATATTTTCGGCGTATATATAATCATAATTAGTGGCGTAGGCATGGGAGATAGGATGTGTGGTAAAAAACCTCATTTGCCGAACAATTACATTAGTTCTCAAAATTGTCTATATTTAAAAAAAAAATGAATTTTGTACTATAAGCTCCATTCGATCGTCGACCCCCTTGTGTCCTAAATACATAGTTACATCCATATGCAAATGAACTAAGAAGTGCGAAATTTGTCCACGGATGTTGGGTCGGTGCACTGGGAGTACGAGTGAAGGTTACGGTTCTGCGTGATCTGACGAAGAAGGTTTTATGCCTTCGAAACCGGTCGATATTAGTATTTTGAATGGTATTCTGCTTTTTACGAAGATAATTTTATTTCTTTAGCAGAAATTTGGACCGCACGTATTGATTTTATTTACTTGAAATTGAAATTTTTCAATAATTTTTAAAAGCATTATATGAATAACTTGAATGAATGCTTTAAAACCAAATTTTTGTTTTGCATTTTGATACATATTACCATGTAAACCTAAAAAAAGAATGTATGAGAATGTCTGGCAAATATTTTGTTTCATCTCATATGTTCGTCTACTAGGAAAAATGCCTGTGGGTGGCCCTGTGAATTTGGAAGAAAAACATGAAACACCATTGCCGCTTGAACATTAGAACAAGGTGTGGTCTGCCTACAAGTGCTGTCTCTTTGTACGGTGAAAGATAGCGCTGATAAGAATTTCGATTGAGGGTGGACATGTAATTGACCGCTATTTTATTTCGACAGGCGCGTCTCCTTTACATACGTTTCCGCAAGTTGCCACATCTCTTACACGAACAATGCTTAAAAGATCCGCAAATCAGCGGGGACTCTGGAAATGGGTAGAACACCAGGGAAGGGCATTTTGTACTGCCTTCAGGGTGGCCTCTAGATACAATAGGAAGTATCTCATTAGCAGATTGGTCATCTGAGATCGAATTTGTTTTTACTAAGAACCGTCACCTGTGCAATATTCTTTTTCGTTCTAAAATTGGACAGGATGGACCCACTCAGAAAGAAAGATTTTTCGAAATTGTAAGCAGCAAGCTTTCACTCATTTGATGTTTGTTGTAACTGACGTTGAAAATCTATATTTGGATTAAAAAGGGCTGTTTTTATAGCTATACAAGTATTGCCTGTTCTGTGTAAAATTGCCTAGAAAAATGTATTAATTCGATTCATCCAGCATATTACTGTATTTTGCATTTCGACGAATAGGCTAAAAAATAGTTTAACATTTCATAATCTGCGAATTTCAGCATCCAAAAATCCCGTCACCAGACTTCTCTTTCTATTATACTATGTAGTACGAATCACTATATTACTATGAATCTTTAAAGTGCACCATGGACTGGTTTCGCATTATTTAATTCTCTTGCATATAAGCGTAGGCAAGATCTAGGATAAGGGGGGGGGGGGGGTCGCCGATCGAATATGGGTTTGCACAACAGTACAAAATACTTTCTCAAATATAATCCCTAAGGAGAACTAATGTAATTGTTTAATTGTTTGGTAAATGATAATTTTTCTCCAATTTTCGAGTTATTTTCCAAAAACGAATGCATTCCTAAGGCTGGGCAAAGATGGGGTAATCTAAAGTTTAAAATCCAAAGAATTAAAATATATCCCAAAAGAGAATACTATATTATAAATTAAAATCCATCCAAAAGGGAATGATATACTAAATTTACATTTTTTAGCTACTCCGACTGATCGAGTTATTCTTGAAAAGTGAGTAAATTTCTATGGCGGGCCAAGGCGGGCTAGCCCGATAAGGTTCGAAATGCGATGAAATATAATATACCACAAAGGGCAATGATATATTAAATTTAGACATTCCAGATGTTCCGAATTTTGAATTATTCTCAGAAAACGATATATTCCACTTGTTGGGCTCAGGACGGGCTAGCCCGATGGGGTTCAAAATCTAAATTAAAATACATCCAAAAGGAAATGATATACAAAATTCACATTCTTTAGCTACTTCGTTTGATCGAGATATTCTTGAAAAGCGAGTAAATTTCTTTGGCGGGCCAAGACGGGCTAGCCCGATAAGGTTCGAAATGCGATGAAATATAATATACCACAAAGGGCAATGATATATTAAATTTAGACATTCCAGATGTTCCGAATTTTGAATTATTCTCAGAAAACGATATATTCCACTTGTTGGGCTCAGGACGGGCTAGCCCGATGGGGTTCAAAATCTTAATTAAAATCCATCTAAAAGGAAATGATATACAAAATTCACATTCTTTAGCTACTTCGTTTGATCGAGATATTCTTGAAAAGCGAGTAAATTTCTTTGGCGGGCCAAGACGGGCTAGCCCGATAAAGTTCGAAATGCGATGAAATATAATATACCACAAAAGACAATGATATATTAAATTTAGACATTGTAGATGCTCCGAATTTTAAGTTATTCTCAAAAAAACGATATATTCCTCTTGTTGGGTTCAGGACGGGCTAGCCCGATGGGGTTCAAAATCTAAATTAAAATACATCCAAAAGGAAATGATATACAAAATTCACATTCTTTAGCTACTTCGTTTGATCGAGATATTCTTGAAAAGCGAGTAAATTTCTTTGGCGGGCCAAGACGGGCTAGCCCGATAAGGTTCGAAATGCGATGAAATATAATATACCACAAAGGGCAATGATATATTAAATTTAGACATTCCAGATGTTCCGAATTTTGAATTATTCTCAGAAAACGATATATTCCACTTGTTGGGCTCAGGACGGGCTAGCCCGATGGGGTTCAAAATCTTAATTAAAATCCATCTAAAAGGAAATGATATACAAAATTCACATTCTTTAGCTACTTCGTTTGATCGAGATATTCTTGAAAAGCGAGTAAATTTCTTTGGCGGGCCAAGACGGGCTAGCCCGATAAAGTTCGAAATGCGATGAAATATAATATACCACAAAAGACAATGATATATTAAATTTAGACATTGTAGATGCTCCGAATTTTGAGTTATTCTCAAAAAACGATATATTCCTCTTGTTGGGCTCAGGACGGGCTAGCCCGATAAGATTTTTAATCCAAAGAGTTAAAATATACAGCAAATGACAAGCATATGCTAAACTTCGAATTTTTAGATACACCTGTTCTCGAGTTATACCAAAAAGTAAAGTCATATGGCGGGCCCAGGACGGGCTAGCTCGATAAGCTTCAAAATCGAAAGACTTGAAATGTACCACAAGAGAAAACGTCATACCGAATTTCACGTTACTGTGATGAATGAATTTGATTATTTTGGATCTCAAATGTTTGAACGACCACAGATAAAGCTAAATAAAATTTTTAAAATATGGATATATCCCTAGGTCAATCTCTCTGAAAATCAAATGACTTTTTGTGTATACCACTTGCAATAATTACACCAAATTTCAGACAAATTCTTCAATTATTTCCAAAGATATCAATCATTTCGTTTGAATTAAATTCCCATTAGTTTCAATGTTAACTCCTCGGCTTTAGACCGCTTATTCGAGACCAACGCCGTCTGGCGTAGGCGGTTTTTAGGGAACCTGTTTTTCGCCTCGGTCGGCACACTATCTATTCTAGCCACTGTACCTTGGTGCTGATTAGATTTCTGTACGATTTGGGATGAAAGAACCGGTCTTTTTTTTTTACAAAACTTATCCACTCACTCTATTATGTATCCACTCACTCTAGCTATAAACTTGACCAAATTTCATAAAATTTGGTAGCTAAGTTACTCGTGGGTTACCTTGGTGCTGAATAGATTTTGGGACAATTCAGAAAAAACCCTGCCTTTCTTTTTGCAAAATGGCTCTTAAAAAATTTGTGTCCACTAGAATAGGACAAACCCCATTACTCCAAGATGAACTATATTTAAGTTTTTTAATTTAGGGGAACTGAAAACATTTTTCACTGTAGTGAAAAAAAGTTCAATGGAATTTATTAAAATTTGGTAGTTGCATCCTTTGAGGTTTATTCTGATACTGATTCGGGAAAATATAACGTAAAAATATGAAATAAAATACTAAAATTTATGAAATATATTAATTACTTGTTCATGCAATTTTTCACAACACATTCTTACTATATTCCTGGGGAAAAAAGGTCCATCCAGGGGAGAAAAAAAATGATTGATGATGTCGCATACGGATGATTGCATCCTAAAAGTTTCCAAGAATTAAAAAAGGGCAAAGTACTTAAAAAATTGAAGACATGAAGTTTCCCGAGCACTGATAAATGGAATTTTTTTGCTGTGAACAAATTTATCATTGAGAAAAGTTATTTGTACATAAAATATTTTTATAGTCTTGAGCAGTTGTGTTCATTAACAATTGCAGTTATTGAATGTATATCATTTTAGAATTTATTAAATTTGCAAAGGAGAATATTAAATTGCTTTTTAATATTTTCTCATTCGTTAATGAGGTGTGAATGAGCTCACAGTGACAAGATGCATTTAAGTGTTAATATTTTTCGATATTTTGTTGTCATATATTAATTATAAAGATATTTTTCTGAACACACACTATACATATATAATGATTGTTAGAAAATAAATGTTAGCTTCAATTTCAAAGTACTATATACTTGCCAATAAACAGAAGAGAAGATTAAAAACTTGATTTAAACAAACAAATAAGATTCCAAAAAGCTCCATAAAATCCCATATAATATTTTGAAAAACTGGTGTCCATATTGTTAGACGAGGTCGTGCGGATCGCACGCTCCTGCAGTCCTGTGCAACAGATTTGTATTAGTCATGAACCAGCACAACGGACAAATCAAGAAATGTTCAAATTAAATACCTTTATAACATAATATGAATACATATTCTTCAATACTGGATAAAAAAGAAATTTCAAAATCCTTAAGAAAACAGAATATGCTTAGCTTAAGCTAAATTTAGTTGTTTAGTTCTTTTTAGCCTGCTCTAGCTCAGACTTTACTAATTTCTTCCTAAAACATGCAAAATACAGAACATTGAACATGTTCCTTATTTTTTGAAGTAATAAAAAATTTAATAAGTCTGTACTCAAATTTAACTTAAATTCAGCCCCATATTTTCTAACAACAATACAGAATATACATTCTGTCACAGCATTATTATGGGGAATAAGTAATATTGTTTTCATCACCAGATTATATTAAATTCTTCTGGATAAACTGTTAAATTCCTCTGCGCAAACTGAATTGTGCAATCACACTATTTATGAAAAATAATAGGTATTTTCCATAGTCAGTAATTCTGTACAGAAATTTTTTATTACGGAATATCCATAATGGTTGGTATCTCAGTGTTACCGTAAAATTCCGTCGATCCACCCCCTTAAATGCAAGGGGGATGCAATTATTGGGAATTTTTTTGCTAAAACAAACGTAAAATTCTGTGGATCCACCACTTCAAATGTGATAAAAAAAAAATGCAAAGTAGAAGCTTGCTTACTCGGAATTTTATCAAATTTGATGACAGATTCTTTTCATTTTTTCCAATGCATATATATATATATATATATATATATATATATATAGAGGGGATGGTATTTTTCAGAATTTCAAATTGAAACGAAAAAGGATCACTTTCACAGGAAGGCGGATCGATGGATTCTATGATAATTTTGCAAAATGTTGCTAGAAATATACGCAATAGGAGTATGGATATTTTGATATTAAATAGCAATATTAGAAAAAAAAATTGGTAATTTTTCTGAAAAATGATTAAGACAACTATGTTTTATAAAAATATATACAGAAACATTAACATTACACTTAAAACATCCAGGGTTCTACTGGTGGAATATGAAACTTCAGGACACAAATTTTATAAAATTTGAGAATAATAAATATATGAAGTTTTTATTGGGTGAAAATTACCTTATATTGAAAATGAACATTTATATTCGATAAAACACAAGTTTTCACTAAAGAGAATAAAAAATATTGATCTTAATTCTTAAAAATATATATATATATAAATAGCAATGAATTATATCCCTGCCAAAATGGTTGTCTTTTTGCCTAAATCATTGCTTTAATATCACTTTTTGGAAAATATCCCGTTACACTTACAGAGGGTTCATACCCATTATTCAAAGTAGAAAAATTTGTATTTTGAAAATATAGGTAATTAAAAAATTAACTTTAAAATTTGACCAGAATATGAAAATATGCTAGTTCAGTCAATCTAATATGCAACATTTAAAAGATGGAGATGAATGGGAAAAAAGATACTAATGTACTATTTACTATCGGCAACTCATGTGATCAAACTGAATTGTGCAATAGCACTGTTTATACGGAAATAATTAAGAATAATTAACCAGAATATAAAAATATGCTAGTTCAGTTAATCTAATATGCAATATTAAGAAGATTGAGATGGATGGAAAAATATACTAATGTACTCTCGGCAATTCACGAGAAAAACTGAATTGAGGAATCGTACAGTTTATGCGAAAATAATTAAAAAATTAATCTTGATAATTAATCAGAATAAGGAAAAATGCTAGTTTAGTTAATGTAATATGCAATATTTAGAAGATTGAGATGGATGGAAAAAGATGCAATATTTTCGGAATCGCAAGTTTATGCGAAATTAATAAACATAACATTTTAGCGATTTATGCTGAATTTGAAGAAGCATATTTATTACTTTAATAAAATATGCGGTCGCGATCTTAATTTACATTACATGCGTGCCGTAAATAACCGTTAATTACAGTGCATGCGGCCGTAAATTTACAGTTGCCGAGACAAAAGGCAATTTTCCGTAGAAAACTATGCAAATTCTGTAATCCATAGTACAAGATGAGGATGTTTCCCGTAGAAACTATAGGGAATCCGCAGTAATCGGCATGTCTGCTTTTGAGATAAGTAAAATTTTAAGAATTTCGGAATGGTATGTAAAAAATAAGGATATTTCAGGATAATTACGACCTCTGAACATCGAAAAGTGCCTCAATTGCAGTGGCGGCTCGTGCCCAGAGGTCGCAAGGCGCGCGACTTTCTCATAAAAAGCCCCTACATTATTTTTATTTATATAAATGTATTAACAATTTTTGTAAAAAAATTTTGCATATTTTTTTCAAAACATTTTTCCACAAGAGTGTAGTGCTGTCATTTTGCAACACATTCAGCAACTAAAATCGACAATGTAGTCGCTGAATGCGTTATAAGATTGCAGAACAAGAATCTTCTATACTGTGGTTTCGTCGTAGGGCCACGAATTCAGAGGGACCCAAATAGAACGAAGATGCATAATTTCAACTACTATTGAGAGTTTGAATGAACGAATATGAACATTGGCTATTTTCAAAGCATTATGTATTGCATATCATTGAGCGGCCATCAACAGAAAATAAGCCAGTTTATCGTGGTTCTTCTAGAATTGGCATTATTTCACTATTGTGGCTGCGCTTAAGAATTTGACGAATTCTGTTATTTTCCAATATAGTTTTGGTATTTTTAAATAAATCCTTGAATAAAATAACCATTTAAAAATAAACAAAATTATTTTTGTATAAAGTTATATAAGTAATTTTATTTTAAATTGTTCAATAGTTTATATTTTTAAAATATAAAAGTTCATATATAAGTCTGATCAAAAATTTGTTACATTCTCTACATTTGTGTATATAAAGGGAAAGTTGACGGTTTGAATGGTTAAATTTGTCTTTTTGACCGATTTAAATATTGAAAACATTCTTCAACTCAAATTTAACATGGCTGTTTATGCATGTAAGAATCTGTGGACACTATATCCAAATAACGAATGGGGAGATTTGACCAACATTTTGTACAATTATACCGTCTATGAAGTATGAAATGTTATTTACTTTTAGCAAGTACAAATATACAGAACGCACACATATTTACATTTTTTTAAATATAAAATAAATGGCAGTCATCCATGTAAAATATTTTGATAATCAAAGTACATGATCATTTTATGAAAACTATTTTTCAATATAAAACGTTTTTTTAATATAAAATAACTGTCAATCATAAAATTTTTTGATAATCGATATACATGATCATTTTATAATCATCAGAAATAAAATTATACAGTAATTTATTATCAGTAGGAAACAAAAAAATTAAAACCCTGGCATGCCCCAAATTTTGATATGTTAGTAGTTAATTCATAAAAAGACATACTCATATAATAAACTTTACATGCAAAAATTGCAAATTAAATCTGTCAACTCTTTTCTCATGCAGCATTTTCGCATTATAGCAAATAACAATGTTAAATAACGATGCCTTCAATGTAGCCAAAAATGCTAAACACCAATCAAGGTAATACGACGTCAATATAACCTTTTTAACACTTTACAACGAAGTTGAAAAGTGTTTATGACTTTTTAACACTTTACAACGAAGTTGAAAAGTGTTTATGACTTTGTTCATTCTGTCTGTCTGTCTGTCTGTCTGTCCGTTAGCACGATAACTGCCGTAAAAATGAGTTTATCAAAATGAAATTTTAGTATGTTGTTCAGACGGTCTGTAGGACCTATGGGAATATAAATAAATAATATCACCCAATTAGTTTTTTATTGAACCCGGGTTGAAAAAATGAAATACATTGAACCCTATGGGACCTAATTTTTCAAACATTTTTTAAGTAAATTTAAAATTCACGAATTGCTTCGAAATTTTTAGGAAATATTCACATTATCCCATAGAATATATAAAAAAAAATTCAGTAAAATATGTTAAGTAGTTTTTTAATTAAAAAAATTATTTAATATAGGGAAAAAAACAAATTCAATTAAATTCTGACTTTGGGATATCTTCCAGAAAGAAAAGAGAGAGATATTATATAATAAATATCTCTCCATTTGTTTAAACGTTTTGCATATGGGAGTGGCTTCATATTTTAAAATAAATTTGGTAGATAACAATTTTTCATTTTTTTTTAATTTTATATAACTCTTCATGATAAATTTAATTGATGGCATTTTAAATGCACTTTCCTACGTCCTAGAGAGTTAAAATTTGGTACACAGCTTAAATTTGTTGAACATTTTATTCGACAAAAATTTGATGGATCTTTAAATATAGATCATACATTTTTTTCGAAATAGCCTGAAAATAATCCCCGTTCACTTCTATAAATCATTGGTGTAATATTGTTAAAAATTCTGATGTGGACAGCACATGTCTTTCTCTGCAGACTCATATTCGTTCTCTTTATTTATTCAATGATAATTTGAGTTTATCTGCACAACATAAGTATTTTAAATGACATTGAATTTGCACGTTAAACTTAAATTAAGTTCTCATTTGATAGCTGAACTTATTGTCAAAGGTGGCGTAGCGAAAACGCGAAAAAACTAGAATATCTCAAGAACGGCTAGTCCTAGAGTAATGGGGTTAGTCTTATTCTTTTTGTTGTCAAAAATCATATATAAAATAGGAATTTAATTGATATAATTGAGCACACGTAGTCTTTTATTTTTATATATAACGATTTTTGCTGGCCATTTCGCAAAAATAGCCCGTTCCTTTTTCCCGAATCGTAGTAGAATAACCTACAAATGATTTATATACAAAATTTTGTTAAATTTGGTATATAAATCACTTGTAGGTTATTGAAATATTATACTCCAAATTTTGTTAAATTTGGTTCATTAGTTTTTAGCTAGAGTGGATAAAGGCAATTTCTGCGGCCATTTCGCAAAGAAGGCAGATTCTTTTATTACGAATCGTACTATAATCTAATGAACATCAGGATTTCCCACAAAAAACATACCTACCAAATTGTATGAAATTCGGTCCATTAGTTTTTCAATTAGAGTGGATGTAATATCCACACAGACACACAGAAACATACACAGATACACCCTTACACACACAGACGTCTTCCTAAAAGTAGTTTTTTTGTGTTCTAGAAGTCCCAAAACGTGTAGATACTTTGAAAATTCGAGTTCCGATCTTCGGCACGATTCCAATACTTTGAGTACATACACATACACATATATATTATCTGTGTATTATCTGTGTATCTAAATTCCGTGCCTATGCAATTACAATAGTTGTGATTTTAAATGATCCCTAAACTTTTATTATTTCTTCAAGGAAGCCTAATTTTAACATATGCAGAATGCAAATATCTCAAGCGATTGTAAGATGAATTACATAAGAATTGCTGAATTTTTTTCACACAAAATTATTTAGC
The DNA here is from genome assembly GCA_951213105.1 of Amaurobius ferox. Taxonomy (NCBI): domain Eukaryota; kingdom Metazoa; phylum Arthropoda; class Arachnida; order Araneae; family Amaurobiidae; genus Amaurobius; species Amaurobius ferox. Next base: position 66,231,894 of record OX578134.1, read on the forward strand.
TCTGGAGTCTGGAATACAAGTTATATGAATGAAATATTCATTGATTTTGCATAAAGAATCAGATGATTTATATTTCGATACAGTTTTAAATATTTAAGTATAATAAATTACTGTAGTACTGTGATAATGTAAAAGATATTACCACTGAATGAATCACATTTTAGAAATTTTTAAATGAAATTACATTTCAGTTGGAAAGTGTTTCATAATCAATGCTTATGCATGATTGATCTTTCTTGTATTTATTTTTACAACTAAGCCTATTTTTCACCTATGTAAAATGTAAACAGCAAAATATGTAGAATGAGTTGTATTAGAATTACTGTATTTCTTTAACACAAAATAATTCAGTCCATGGAGTCTGCATGGCTGATATGAATGAAATATTAATGGATTTTATAAACAGAAGGACGATTTTTTTCGATGAAGTTTTAAGCATAAAGTTTATGAATTGTAGCTCCATGGTCTTAATTTTTAAATAAAATAAATTATTATAGTATTGTGATGAATGAAATGGAGAAAGTTATGAATGAAATCCTGTTTTTATAGAGAGATCCAGGCGTGTTATTTTTTCTATGACGTCATTTGAATTTATTTCAGTTGTTTTCGATGAAGTTTTCAAATATAATAAATTATCGTAGTATTATGATAGCTTTAAAAATATTACCGTGGAATGTATTGCATTTTAGAGATATTTAAACCAGGCAATTTATATTTCAATGCCGTCATTTGAATGAAGGTCATTTTTTTCAATGAAGGTTTAAGTTTTCAAATATAATAAATCAATGTAGTATTGTGATAAGTTTTAAAATATTACCGAGGAATGTATTGCATTTTCGACTTTTTTAAATAAAATTGCATTGAAGTTGGAAAGTGTTTCATAATCAATGCTTTAAGCATGATTGATCTTTCTTGTTATATATTTGTTGTAAGTGCATATAAATGAGTGTGATTATTAAGTTTATTAAGGCATTGATAACAAAAGAACCAAATTTTAATATATTTGCGATTGATTTCACATTGTTCAAAGCTTTTTACATGTGATTATTAGATTGTTACAGAAATTAACTTACTTCGGAATGAAATAAATTTATATGCAGCCCACATCATATGTTTTTGACTCGAGTGTAAAAAATTACGAAGAACGGTAAATATTTCATAGATGTCTAAAATCTAATATGATTCAACATTTCGTTTTGCAGCGCAGTGCAATATTCAATTATCTTAAAGAAAAAAACCTATCAAATTTAATTACAAAACTAAAACAATTTAAGACATTTAAAATATATAGTAAAAATCACTCTCTCAGCATAATATTTAAAAGCTTTGAATTTATAATAAAACTTTATTATAAATTAAAGTTTTAGTAGCCAATTATCCTTATACACCAACACGTATACAAACATATTTTCAATTTATTTATTTATATATATATATGCATAAAGCAGGGTTAGAAGTCGTAACTTGGAAAAATATAGGACATTTTCATAAAAAATATAGGACAAAAGAAATCATCATTAACATCTTACAAATTTTGCTATTTTCATTTTTGAAAAAGTATTCTATCAGATAACAACTATTGATTGCTGCAATTACAACCTGGGAAAATTGGAATGTGTAAAATTTTGCGTGAATGACATTTATAATGATTTTTTTTAACTACACGCACAAACGACATTTCTAATGAATTCAACTATGTATGTACACGTACCTGCATTAAAAAATATTGCATTAAATATCAGGTTTACTGGTAGAATATGAAAATTCAGGACACCAATTTTATAAAATTTCAGGACAATAAATTACAAAGCAAAAAATATATAAAGGTTTTATCCAGTGAGGATTACTTTATAATGAAGACAAATATTTATGTTTGGCAAAACACAGGTTTTCACTAAAGAGAATAACAAATATTGATCTTTAATAAGAAAAATATATATATAGCACTGAATTATATTCCTGCCATAATGGTTTCCCTTTTATTTGCCTAAATCATTGCTTTAATGCCACTTTTTGAAAAATATCCCTTCACAGAGTTTATACCCATTTTTTAAATAGAAAAATTTATATTATGCAAATATAATTAAAAAATTAACCTTAATAATTAGCCATAATATGAAAATAAGCTAGTTTAGTCGATCTAATATGCAACATTTAAATGATGGAGATGGATGGAAAAAGATACTAACGTACGCTCAGTAATTCACACGAAGTAACTGAATTGCGTAATCGCACTGTTTATGCGAAAATAATTAAGAAATTAACAGTAATAATTAATTAGAATACGAAAATAAGCTAGTTTAGTCAATCAAAAATGCAATATTTAAAAGATTGAGATGGATGGAAAAAGATACTATTGTACGCTTGGCGATTCATGAGAACAAACTGAATTGCGCAATCGCAGTGTTTATGCGAAATTAATGAACAAAATAACATTTTAGCGACTTATGCTGAATTAGACAACCTTTGAAGAAGTATATTTATTACTTTCATAAAATAAGCGATCCAGATCTTAATTTACGTTACACGCGGCCGTAAATCTCCGTTAATTTGATTGGCATTACCCTGCATTTTATTATGGATTTGCTACGATCCCGGAAATGGTAGATATTAGTGCTAAAAAAGCGGAAATGTGGTGTTTCTGAGGAATTATACTATGTCTGGTTAATTGATAAATTTCAAACATAAAAAGCTGGAGAGATTGATTTCCTATTAATGTTAAAAAATTTAAATAAATGCGGAAATGCGTAAAATATAGCAATATATGCGTAAAAGCGTAAAGAGCAGTTAAAATGTGTAAATTTTACACATAATGCGTAAAAGTTAGCAGGTATGCAATTACCGATATTTCTCCGCCCCTAATCTACAGTACCGTTACCACGCTTTCCGTCCAGCCGGCGGGCGTCATGTTTAGAGTAGTATTACGTCACGTGCAATCGGAAACCAATTACAGACGTTCAACATCCCGTAGTTCCACGTTTTTGAAATTCTGGGAAGATTTAGCAGATAGACTGAAAACAAAATGATAGAAATAAGGATTTTATTGCTTGTGATTTGGAAATATAGGATTTATGTCCAAAATATAGGACAAGTGCGAAATATAGGACAAAATAGGACGTTTTCTATGAAATTTTTTAAAATATAGGAATTATAGGACGACTTCGACCCCTGATAAAGCATACTTTAATCAGTGCCGTATTGATTACGAGCCACCACTGCTCAATTGTAAACGTAAACAACATACTTCATTCATGTATCTGGAACTTCGAGAAACGAAAACCTCTTGTCTCCCGTCACGCTGCATGCTGGGGGTAAAAGAATGAATACAACTTGTCACAAGAGAACACAGACGTTTTCGTGTGACAAGCTTCATTTATTCTATTACTCCTAGCACGCAGCATCCAAAAAACGGACGGGAGACAATGATCGTATGCAATTCTACAAGTTTGGGCAAACATCTGCATCACAGAAAAGTAAACACGTGCACTCATACAATTGCCTTTCATTGGGGCATTTCAATGACGCCGGAAATGCCTGCTGACCCCATGAATCTGGGATGAACAGTTCAAGATATTTTAGATTTTTGGAATTTTGAGGATATGAAAACTTTAAAGTGCATTAAGTTGCCAAAAGAAACTAAGATACATTAAAAATGCAAATTGGATACAATATAAAAAAATGTATTGTTATTTTTTGCAATTAAACTAAATTTAATGCATCATGAAATAAAAAAATAAGAAAATGAATTTGCAGGGAAAATCATGTCAGAATTTTGTAAATTTCTTTTTGCCTATCAGTTATTTGTAATATGCAAATTTGATTTGTGAGTTAACAGAATATAAAGGCACTAATATACTTGTATCTCGAAAGACATTTTATTTACACTTGAAAGAGCTCAGGCTAATACATTGTATATCCAGCATGCTGAAAAAGTAATTATTTTAAAGTTTTTCACATCTTGCTTAAAGGGCCAACGGCCGTACCGTGCTGAAAACACCGGTTCTCGTTAGATCACCGAAGTCAAGCAGCATCGGGCGCGGTTAGTACTTGGTGGGTGACCACCTCGGAACACCGCGCGCTGTTGGCCATCTCGGGTGCGGTATCCCCGTGGTTTGCGCGCTAGATTTGCACGCTACCACAAATGCCGCCGTGTTCATGCGGAGTACGATCACGTTAAACATGTGGGTCCGTAAGTCCTTCCGAGAGGTTGGTGGTAGGGGACGGTCCCTGTGGATGCCTCCCCCACTGGGTTCCGGTCTAAATTGGGTGGCACTTCCCGGCCGTCCATACAGTTACCTTACACCTTTCTGGTAGGTCGGACGGTCTGGGTCTCAACAACAACAACATCTTGCTTAAAATAATTAAAGTCTTTCAAACTTTAATTATTTATTAACTAAGTTTTGTTTAATAACTGGAATTACAATTAAAATTTCATAAAAGTGGAGTGAGAACAAACAGAACAATACACAAAATGCCAAATAATAGAAACAGTTTATTTAATTCTTACATATCTTGATCTTACAGAAACAGTAGCAGGAACAACTAAAAAATTACTGAGGGAGAAAACTCCTGAGAGATACTATAATGAAAGATTTTTAACCAATATAATAAATAGGTCTATCTACCAAAAGAACAATCCAGTTAGCGAAAATCGTCCAGGTCAGATTTCAGTATAGTATAAGTTCATTCATTCTAACAAGATAAAAATAACGAGACATTAACACACACACCACAACTGAGCCACTTAATTTCACAAAATGTTCTTCACTTCTAACAATGTGAAAAATGTAGCTTAAATCTAATGAGGTATCATTGTAAAGGCTTTTTACTTTAACATTTTTATTCGTATTAAAAGGCATATTTTATAAGGGCACTACAATGACCCGTCAGTTTCAGATCTTGGTTTCAGGGATTTATTTCACTGAATTGTATTAATCTCATTAAAAGTACCATTTGGTACAACACACACACACATACTATTTGTTTTTATACAAATTGTGGGTTCTCAAAGTTGGCCTTGAAGCAGAAGCTACAACCAAGATCTCCAAAAAATTACAGCAAATATTTAAGCCCAGTAATCATTTTAGGGCTATAAGCTCTGAGACAATATTTCCTGCAGGTCTGAGTATATACCATAGAACAGTTGAAAAATTAGATAACGTTTTGCAACATTTATTGAATAAAACTAACTCTTTACAATGCACTAGATTCTGATATTAGAATGTTTAATTCACTGCTAAATATTCTTTTAAATTATAAATATAAAAATCATTAATTTTACAAAATGTTGTATAAATAGTAAAGTCAATTTAATAAACTTTTAAACCATACTTCAGCTTCTCAGTACTAGTTGACAAAAAACCACTTCATTTAAAGGATCGAAATAATCCATTGTCACTGAAGCATAGTGCATGTTCATTATAGGTATGAAATCAAATAAAAACTCCATTATCTCACCAATAGGTACACTAAACAGTGTATTTACAGCTTTAAAATGATGAGATGAAAATCTATATTAAATTTCTTAGTCTAAAAAGTGCTAATATTGAGCAAATATGTATGAATATTCTAAAAATTAAAACAAATGTGTATGAATACAAAAGGAATATTTGTTTCCATTACAAATCATTAAAATTTGAATAAATCAATTGATATATACTCAGCATTCTTCAAATTTATCTACAATAACATACTATGTCTAACAGGTTAAAAATGACAACTGACAGGTGAACTACTACAATACAGTAGAATCTTGCTAAACTAGATGAATTGAGATAAATTAAAAAAATTAATACTTGTCAGATAATATTCCTCTGGTAAAATTTAAAACTTTCATTCTTTCCACAAGTTAATTTTCCTAACATTGAATACAAGTAAGATTTGGATATATTTATTCTTGTAAATGAACACAAGCAATATTGCGCATCAGTCAGAAGTATATATACAGGGTGATTAAAAAAAGATGAGTCAAACTTTACAAGGTGGTAGTACACACCAAACCAAGCATTTTTCGTCATAGTTTAATGGGTCAGAAATGAAACAAAGCCATTAAATGGAGCTTAATTATTGGGAAGCATCCATTCCACAAATTTGAAAGCACCATTCTAGTTATTTTCTGGTTGAAGAAGAAAACCATGTATGTAAATTTCATCTAGGGACGAACCCTTATGCAAATTTTAGTAACACTGAATATACAGCCATATCAGTTTGTAGTAGTTATTCGCAGCTCCAATTTTTGAAACGAAGGAGGAATTTACAAATAGGGAAAAAGCAAATATGCATTTCATCTATGGATCTTCTTTTTGTGAGGATATCTCAAGAGTCTCATCCATGACACTCCCCTTGAATCTAAAGAGGAACTTGTCGCCAGAATTTTGGCTCCTGCTGCTGAAGTGCGCGAGGTGCCTGGTTTGTTCGAGAGAGTTCGCCGCTGTGAGACATGCATTTAGGTTGGCAGTCATACTTCTGAGCAATTACTATAATTATTGTTTATTAAATGCTATTTTACAACCAAGTCATTCTTGTGGTTTTGTCTTGTTTCATCAGCTTCACCATTAAGTGCACCGTAACACCTTTACATTTCATTTCCGACCAGGTAAACTATGATAAAAAATGCTTTGTTTGGTGTGTACTACCACTTCATAAAGTTTGGCCCATCTTTTCTGAATCACCCTGTGTATGTATGTATATATATGTGTGTATGTATATATATATGTATGTATGTATGTATATATATATATATATGTATTGTATCAGTTTTAATATATCAAATATTTACAACTTATCCCCAATCAAATTCAAAGGTAGTTTAGTAATTGATAATCATGTAATAGTCTTATTGATTTATTAACTTTAAATGTCAATTTTCAGATATATTTTTTTATTTACTGTCCTGCCTTAGACCAACATACTAAACAGTACGAAAGTAATAGGAAAGCATAAAACTGAGTTGTAATAGAATTTTTTTTGTGAATTCGCAAGAGATACAAAAAGTGGAATTGCAATTAGTTGAAATTGAAAATAAAGATTGAAAGTCTTTAGCATAAACCAGATAAATATTGAAACATAAGACAGAAACACTGATATGTGAAAGTCTGAAAATGAGATGAGAAAAACCCAGAGTATTTCTGTGACCATAGGCATTTTCAAGAGCCAACTCTGACACACAAATACTAATTGAAGCTGCGTTTCTGCTGCATACTGTAAACATTATTACAGAAATTATGCAGATGGTCTGATGCAAAAAAGAAATTAAAAAATTGGATTAAAAAATAATGTAAAATGAATTAACACAATATGTAAAATTAATTTTATAATATACATATATAATTGCTAGGAGTAAAAGTAAAGAAATTCATGCAGTTTAAATAATTTCTTTTAATGTTGAATGACTATCTTTAATTGAGATAGGTTCCAATTACAGATATCCCTTATGCAACATCTGATTTATGTAGTTAAAAATCAAAATAAAAACAGGTTTTCTTTCCTCAGTAATGCCATTGGGGAAAAAAAAAGGTTTCTGAAACTTGTGTTGAGAAATTTATCAAAGCAATTGCATAAATACATATATATATATACACAAGCACACATATGGAGAGATGCCAACTACTGCAGAAATTCTGGAATTTATGCAATCAGTGCGGAAAGCAATAACAATTTCTGAAAATAACAAAATATCGATTAGTTTTCCCATTCTTACATCTAAAAACTTGTTTACACACAATTGCAAAATTGTCATTCGCAAGCGGTGATTACCATGTGTCAAGACAGATAACTAGTGATTATCTTTCTCCTACATTAGCCACCTATCAGCTGATATGTAATTATTTTGCGTTATATAGAAATAAACTACTTTTCAAACATATGAATTATGAAATGACTGTATTTTGCAGCAGTATCACAAAAATAGCATTTTTACACAATCCTCAGTATATATTTTTTAATTGTGAAAACATTTTCTACTTTTGTAATCTGCTTGCATAGACTAAAATTTTCATAATTATTATGTGTTGTATATAAAAAAAGCTATTTTTCAAACATATTATTCATGAAATGAAGGGTTATTTTGCAGCAGTATCATAAACTACTGAGAGTTCATGGTATATTTCACTTGGATCTTAATATCAAAGCAACTTTTCATCACTAATATCTTTTTTTTCGATGCATTACAGTGACTACTGTAAGGAGCAGGACCACTATATCTGAAAAACTTTGTACTGTCGGGAACTTTTAACAAATTATTAGTCAGAATTGTGTGACATCTGATCCCAAACTCTGAAAAAATGAGGATATTTTAAAAATGTAAAATATTTTATAAATTTACTTAAATATGCCATTCATTACACATTTTTCTTATTTTGTAAAAAAAGGTGTGATGTAACAAAGGACTACTGTATCTAGCTATATTATATGGCTTTGAATACACTCGTGCAGATGTGAAAAATGCTCGTGCATATGAAAGTTGTGGCTGTGAAAGATTTCATAGTAAAACTTAAAGTAACAATTTATGAATTTAGAAATAAAAATTAATTTCAATATTTGAGAATCCTAATACAAACAAGCATACAAGTTTTTAGAATTTGAATGTTAAATTAAACAAATTAGAATATAGGAAGACAATGAAATCAAAGTAACACATTTAAATCGCAAAAATGTAGTTAATATAAAGGAGCATGTTTAAATCACAATGCATGCACATATACATGTTTTGATTAGCTGTTTAAAAGTTGTATTTATTTGATATTTGTATAAAGCGTAGGTTTTAAAATGGGAGTTTCACCCTGTTATAATTCTTTTAATTATTAAAATTGTGATTCTGTACATCTTTGTGCAAATTTTCATCTTCCTACATACTGTAGTTTTCAAGTAAGAGGGTTCACAAAATACAGGCAAATGTTGATTTCGCGAATGATTTCGACATTGAATGTAGTTCAACAGACCCAATTACAGGGATGAGATTGCCAAAAAAGCAGAAAAGCTGGAAAAAATTTGAGAAATTAAATGCGATGTGAAATATTTCAGAATTTTGCATAACTAAAAAAAAATATACTACATTGGAAAAATGATTTAAATCACATTATATTGAGTATAATGCAAACTTGACAATTGCGTTTAAAAACAGGGTTGTTTAAACACATGGGCAAATTTAATTTTAATGCATTCTTTCATATTAATTCTAAACTATGTTTTTGTTATCTATAATAACTCATGCTTTGATTTTGTCAGTTTTTCAGAAATTAAATCATTACAATAATAGTCAGGATTTAAAACTGCCATGGCCCAAAGGACAGCTAATTGTTTGCACTAAGCCTAACTAAAAAAATATTCATTAAAAATCACCTGTTCAACACAGCAATCTACTTATTTCAGGAATAAAAGAAATATTTATTTTCTATTTCATGTATATTTTTCATACAAATCTCAATACAAAATACCCGTTAGTTGCTTTTACTATGAATTCTACTAGTTCATCAAAAAATATGCTATAAAAATCAACTTCCTTAATCTAAATTAGAAGCCATAATATTGTGATTCATTCCAAGTATGCTAAAAAACTCAAAAGCATTTAAATCTCCTGTCCAAACATCATTCACAGAAACAGCTACTGAAGCTGGCGGCGTTGTAATAATAATATGCTCAGAATCTCAAGAATCGGTTGCATTTTCAGAAATACCACAGTTCCACGAATTTTTACTATCTACACCACTTTCATTACTGTCTGGTTTGTTTATCATATGAGTATATTCTTTAACAGAAAGAAAACGTCTTGGCCCACCCATTCTTTTATCTAAAATAACCTAATAATTTCACTGCCACACATTCCTTTATAAAACCCAAACTTAAATACTCTCTTATATTCCTCTATGATTCATCAATGAAATCATTAAGCTAAAATTAAAACGAGAATCAAAACTAAATTATAAAATAGAGGCTACGAGAAGTGCTCTAGTTGTTTATATTACAAAACCATGTTTCACAGCTCTAGATGGAAAAATGATTCATTGGATCCCCCCTATGCCAAAGTCAAGTATCTGCAAAATACATTGGAGTTGTTCGCATGGACATTTCACAAATAAATTCAAATAAAAACGTTCCATATGAAAACATGCAGCAGTGACTGCTGTCCTTTAGGGTAAAGTTTTCTCAAACGTGAATGCGTGACTACCGTTCTTGACTGCAAGTTCGTAGTCGACAAATGAGAGCATTAACCGCCCGCAAAGGGTTAAAAAATACTTCCACTGGTCATATCTTTAAAAATAATATACTGTTATGAAAGGGGTAAAAGTAAAACAAAGATTGTAATTCAATAAAAAAAATTTTTTTTGTCATTTTAACTTCACTCTGGGTTCCTATTAAAGCAGCGACCGCAAGAATATTGTACAATAACAATTGTTGCATGAAGTTTTCCTGGCATAAATTAAGATACTAACTTCACTGTCCCTCTGCGAGTCCAGTGACAACATATATATTAATAATATATACACATCTGTGATTACGGCGACAAAAATTTATGAATTGCTTTTGGCTCTCCTATGGAGGATTTTATGCCTTCACTTCCGGGTTAGAAAGATGAGAGTTGTCTGTCATCCGTTTTTTGAACGCTGCATGCTGGGAGTACCAGAATAAATGGAGCTTGTCACACGAAAACATCTACGTTCTTCTGTGACAAGTTCCATTTATTATTTTATCTCCAGCACGCAGAGTCTAAACAATGGACAGCAGACAACACTCATCTGTCGTAAGCCGGAGTTCAATTCAGATAATAGTTCTAGTGAAAACCAAGGCTAACTAGACTTTTATTCTTTCACCTCCTCCCTTTCTTGAATCATCTTATATTCACAGATAATTGCAATCCAAGGAGTCAACCAGTGTTGACCCCAGGCGTCACCCCCAATAGCAAGATGGGGTCTGGGGCAGTCCCTAGTCTCTAATAATTTATCTCCCAGGAGGAGTGTTGAATCTAGCATTGTCACTGGTGTCTATACTGCACACACTCCTTTCTCCTTGTCCCTTCATAAATCTTATCTGTCCCCACTTTTCTTTGGAGTTAAAAACTACTACCAGTACAGGGGATTAACACAAATTCTTTCTTGAACTTTGATTGTGAAACTCCATCTTCCTTTGTTAGCACCCCATCTACTTTTGTGAACCACTGAAGTGCAGAACTCATAGCCCACTAGGCAAGAATGAAATGATTGAAAAGCAAAGGGAAAAAATGAAGTGTTTTTTCCAAAAGGCCCCTATTGCCTGTGTACTCACTCTGAAATGGTTGCTAACATTACAGGAGAAGAATAAATGAAGGGTTTTGTAGGCAGGAGTGAGCAGATTTCTTGGCGTTTTTCTTTGAAAAGCAGAACTTTATCTGAGAAAAATTTATTTATAGAAGGGGGGAAAAAAAGAAACCTGGATTTTTGCAATAAAAGGGGATAAAAGCAAAATAAAAAAGCAGATAAGTAGTTTAAGCATTAATAAAAGGCAGAGATTTTGAAGTTAAGATACATCTGCAAAATGACTGAGCAACAAGTATGGAGTTGGTATATCAACAATATTCAAAAGCAAAGAGAAAAACTCTTGAATGAGCAAAAAATATCAATACTCTATGGTCTTTCATAGCTCTACAGTCATTTCATTCTTACGAGAGCTAATTAGACCTATGGTTTAAAGTAGTTTCTGAACTTCTAATCATGAGAATATAGAGGGTGACGAGAAAGACAGCTAGCTATTGCGAGTGGAAAGAATAGGCATTTGTTAAATTGGACATAGAATAAGGATAGATGCTGGTCTGGAGCTTTCCAGATAAAAGGTTCAGTACTAAATATATTTTCTTTGGAATACATCTATAGATTATCATTTTTACTGTTAATATGCACTTTAAATAATGTTATGTGTCTTATTTTAAACTCACAAATCGAATTAACTTTGATTTAAATATATTTTTCACACGTTTACATAATCAACATTTATTAACTGCAAAAATTAACAAAACATTACTAAAGTTATTTAGGTTCATATAAGAATATTAAAACAACTTATCACAGCCCTTTAGGTCCTGGTAGTGAAAAGGTCAATGCAAGGCGATACCAGTAACTATAATTTTAAATTATTTAGCTAGTTTAGCAAAGTTCTACTGTAATCAAAAATGTATTATCAAATGTGTGAATATGCTAAATTTTATACCCCTGAATATATCCACCACTTAGGAAAATACATTGCACAATAATAGTGCTCATTCAGCATTAGTATTGGATAGGATAGGGTAGGATACAATAAAAGTGATTACATAGTGAACATGAAATACCTGAGATCAGTCAATTTTTCACATTTTGCATCCACAAATAGAAAAATAAGAAAGAAGGGCAAGTAACCCACACTTATTGCATTAAAACAGATGTGCTATGGTCAATGGGGTTCTGAAAAGTGCAGAAGCATTTTATTTCACTACACCTTGAGAACCACACTATTTTGTCATTATTTACATAAAAAAAAACTACGACCCACAATTATACTGAAGAATGTGGCATTTTGTCTTTACACATGAATGAACCTAAGATGGAATGTGCCATTGTTGAAGGTATCTATTCCAGCTTGGAATGCTTGTAGGTCCATGCACATGTGACCAGATTTCTGACATAATTGCAAGTATCAAATCGCAGGAGCAAATCCACTTAAATTGATAAAATGTTAAGTTTCTTCAATTCTCCTTTCATAAATACATGAAAAAAAAAAAAAATTCAACCAAGGAAAAAAAAAACCTTCAAGCTAATGAGATGAATAAAATACATTTAAAAATGCATGGAGGTGAAATTGCTAAATACATTTTGGGTATCGTACTGCTGAACATTTTTTTTTTCATTCCAGCAAAATTATAAAGGCAGTGGTCTTCACTGGCTGTCTTTGGACTTTCAAAGTCGCTTTGCAGGTCATAACACCAAGATCAGTGTTTGCTGTAAGCTCTATGTAGAATGGTGTCAATTTTTTAATACCTACACATACTCACACTGTGTAAACTTGAAGGCGTGGCCATCAAGAGTAGACACTGCACAAACACCAACATTCAATAAGAATGAATAAATATTTCAAGCATTTTTTTTTACTCTATGCAGTAAATATTTTAAATTACAAGCAGGACATATAAAAAATTCAGGTAATAAAATTTATATGTTATACATATATTTAGAAACTTCTTACGAAACATTTCATGTCATGGAATACAAAAATTCCCAGAATGTTAAGTAGCTAGGCTACAAACCCTTTTACGTTCTGATCTTGGTGCAATTACTGTAAATGCAAAAGAGTCGACACATATTTGATAGCAATAACATTTCAGCAAAAAAATATTTTACCATGACAGGGAAATGTACAAATTAAAATGCAAACACAGACGAGCACAGTAGACAAACAATTTATGGTTATATTAATTCAGTTATGCCCCAAAAATATAATATAATTTTAAATTTAGCAAAAAAAAAAAATATATATATATATACAGTTATCTGAAAAAGAAGCAACACCAACAACGTCATACATTATCTATCTTAACAGCATTGTCCAATTTGCATTCTTTGTCTATATTAATTTATTCAAAAGTATAAAAGCAGTGGTTTTATATATCCCCCATTCCCACATTAAGAAAAACACATCATTAGTTTTAGAAACACACCAAAACCATTACAATGATTATAGTTTCAGAAAAGATGAAATTAAAAATTTATTCAAAAAATCAACAGGAGTCAAAACATGGCTTTGTTCATTATATGAACAGAAACCTTCATATTTAAGACAACTGATTTATGCATAAAAAGGCACATTAGTTTTGCAAAGCCGAATTCTTTATGGGGAAACATGTGACAATCCACATTTTAACTATAATGACTCTTCAGATGAAAAAGATTACAATTAAAGATAGCGGCTGAATGATATTGCAGGTGTTACAGCTTTTCTGTATTTGACTGTGCACATGGAGTAAAATGCTTTTCTCAAAGTTAAAGCATTATACTACATGAGAAAGTAAAACATAATTTAGATACTTTTTTTAGACTTCAACAAATGTATCGTACAATTTTGATTAAGCATTATTCTATAGACACCAACACTTTTAAGTACTTTTCAACTCAACACAAATTAAGTAAAACACTAATAAAATACACACTCATACAAGAAAATATTTGATACACTCTGTAATAGTAGAATTGACTAACTAAAAAAGTAGCAGAGTGAAAACTGAAAATTGATTAGAACGTAAAACATCAGCTCAAACAAAACATAAGTGCTAGCTTGCTTTTTTAAAACTAAATATATACTGCAAGTGAACAAATTAGCTTAATCTTTTCATATAATTAAATTGATAGATACATTTGTCACTAAAATTTAAAACATATTCTTATGCAATAAATATAATTTCAGACAATGGCACACACTGATGATGGAGAGCAAAAATACAAGAAAGCCTATGTATAAAAAATAGGAGTCTCTTAAATTCCCTGTTTTTAACCATTTGAAGTCCTGAATAAAATTGTGCAAACTAAATGCCGAGTATCTCGGATTTACTGCTCTACACATAATTTTTTGGCAGGAGGTTCATCGGGTGGGCTCTTCTCTGCAGCTGCTGAATCATCAGCTTCATCATTCATTGAGTCAGCTGACTCTCCAACATTTTCTTTGCCAGAATCGGCATTGGAATCATTGGTATTTTCTTCAGATGGTAGTTCTTTTTCATCATCAGTAGACACCTGAGGGTTTGGGGTCACAGCATCAGAGGACGGTTCATCTCCAACACTACCATTCTCGGGTCTACTGTCTTCGTCATCGGCATGTTCACCATTCTCAGATGTATCGCTATTCTTGGTTCCTATTGGCATTCCTTCTAAAATGGATGGTTTAAGTTCCCTGGCTAAGTAATGAGTCCACAAAGTAAGTTCAACTTTATGTGGGGTCCAATTGCTCTTTGGATCTTAAATAAAAATAAGAGATCATATAACTTGCAATAGTGATTCAGACTTAAAATGATGAGGTTATGAGCATCAAGTATAAAAGCAAAGTTTTGATAAAGTATAAAAGCAAAGTTTTGATAAAGTATAAAAGCAAAGTTTTGATAAAGTATAAAAGCAAAGTTTTGAGAAATTTATAAGATTTTACTGAGGTGAGCATTTTTTATGGAGTTTTACAAATCAGCACATAACCTGTCCAATATCACTTAAGGAAAAATAGGATTTTTTAAAAAATTAATTACAGAAAAAATATATGCTTAAAAAAATGCTAACTCATTATAACATTAAAAATGCCTACTGTATGAATGAAATATTTTTTACATAGTATCCAATGATATAAATTAAAAAATTATGGAGAGGGGGGGGGGGGGCATGCCTAGGAGCAGGCTTTTTATCTCCCTGATACCACCTTGGACATGCTACTTCATTGTATGCATCTCAATTTTATATCATAAATAAAATGCAATTATAGCTGACACTTGTTCTCTAATTGTAATTTAGTATAATTAGATGCAGATGGATAGAAAAATGTTTTTGCGACTATTGTCTAAAAAATAAGGCAATAAAATTTCAATTGTACAATCGCTCATTTTGGGTATATATTTTAAACACAACAATCCTTCATTTTTATGTAAACTGTAATGAATAAGACTGATGGAAAAGAATGTTTTACATTACACGGAAATTTAATCTATACACACAAAATCACACTGAAAAAATAAACATTAATTTACAAAAATATTTATTAATAATGAAACATACTGAAAAGAAAAAAGAATGCTACACATTTTTTAATTCACATAATCTAAAACTAATATAGATTGAAAAGGGTGGGAACAGATTAACAATTTCTATCAGAGTTGCCCACTTCTAAATGTGGCTGTTAGGAGCAATATGCCATACACTGTGCCCCCCATCCTCCCCATAAAAAAAAACACTATTTTTTTTATTATTACATTGTATATTACAAAATAAATTGCCTAAAATATATACTTTTCATATATTGCAGGGTAAAGTTTATAAAGTTTTTTTCTAAATTTTCAGAAGTTTTGTCAATTAGCCTATTCAACAAAAATATTGTA
The DNA here is from genome assembly GCA_951213105.1 of Amaurobius ferox. Classification (NCBI taxonomy): domain Eukaryota; kingdom Metazoa; phylum Arthropoda; class Arachnida; order Araneae; family Amaurobiidae; genus Amaurobius; species Amaurobius ferox. The sequence continues at coordinate 66,247,963 of OX578134.1, forward strand.
GGATGTCAAAAATCTTACTACAGCATAGTTTTATCAGACGTGGCAACTTTACAAACAGAAAAAGCAGGTGACTATTTTGTTATAGGTAACAAGTATAAGTCCTACAATTATAAGTCAAATTCTCATGAATTTAAAAAAGATGTTTCGAGTGTTGAAGGCAAATCATCTTAAATTTATATTAAAGGAAGGTGTATTTGTCTGTAAAGGAAAATCTAAGCGACATAGGACGATAGAATTTGGTACGTACATCAAGACCTGAGAAGGTGCACCTCAGCATCATTTTTTAAAAATTTAGTTAGACTTTTAGTTATTTTATATTTTAGCACAATTTTCAAACAAATGTGTTTCTTAGTGACCAATAATAATTTCAGACTTTCATAACAGCATCGTAAAAATAAAGAAAAATTATCTTTCAAACAAACTTGGAACATTCCATACTAGTCAAATTTTCATAAATTTTTAAAATATATATACTTTTCGCATATTGAAGACTATCTATAATAATAGAACTGTTTGGTGTCAAAATACAAAACTATTCTATAAAGTATCTTCTCTCTTGAATGGAACGAACCAGATCCATGAGAATGTTAATAAATTTATCACATAATATTACATATGAAAAATAACATTTCAAGAGTAGTTAATATCTTTTTTTAATTTTGTAATATATTTGAAAAAGTGCAATATCTCAATGGTACAGACTGTTTCTAAAATTTGTGTCAATCATTTTCTAATGAAAAATTACATAAGAAATGATTGTTTGATTGCTTACTAGGGATGTCACGAAGCCAAAAAAGATCCAATACCAAATAACTGATACTATTCGGAACTTATACTAACTCGGGATACTATAACATACTAACTCAGTTTACCGCAAAACTGATATAATTCAATACTGATATTAGATTGTTATTATAATGTATAACAAATTCATAATTGCTATAAAATTATGTATAAAATCTTTTTCAGCCATAAATAACTAGACATCTGCATAAATATTAAAAAATAAAAACATTTATAATACATAATAAACTTTTTATACGTGCTCCTGGAAATCATAATAGAAGAACTATAGTGAAAAATAATGAATAATTTATATTAATCTAAACAAAGCGAAAAATATTTATAAAGGGAATAGGAACATTTTTTTTTAGGAAATAAACAAAATTTCGAATTATAATCACAGATATAAGAGTATAGAAATACACACAATATAAAAAAAAAATTCCATATATCAATAAGGGTCATTCCATGCTATTTCAACAATTTTTTTTTCTTCTTAAATTGGTTGCTGCACCATATTTAATATTTTTAACACTTTACAACAAAGTTGAAAACTGTTTATGACTTTGTTCATTCTGTCCGTTAGCACGATAACTGCTGTAAAAATGACTTTATCAAAATGAAATTTTAGTATGTTGTTCAGACGGTCTGTGGGACCTATGGCAATATAAATGAATAATATCACCCAATTAGTTTTGGATTGAATCCGGGTTGAAAAAATAAAATACATTGAACCCTATGTGTTGTGTTTGAAAGATAGAATAAAACCTGCTGTGTTTAAAAGAGATAAAGGAAGACATAATATTTAGTTTAAAGAAAATTAGTTTATTAAATTGTAACTTCAAATTAATTCAAATTAACAAATACAAAAACACTGCTCACAGGCAGGCAACTCAGGAAGAATTAATATTAGAATTTTATCAACTTAGTTAAAATTAAGGAATTAGCATAAAAACTTTACTCAAAACAATCTATTTCAAATTCCATCAGAAAATCATTAACAAAAATATTAAATTTAAAGAATTTTAGAATTTACCCAGGCTCTTATAAATTTATGAAGGTTTAGAAATTTGCTCTCAGAATGAAGTTTAGAATTTTAAATTTACAGAATAAATTTTGATTAAATACATTTCAAATATTGAGAATTTAAGAAATTAGGAGTTTAAATATAACAGCAATATTCACCAGCTGGGTCATCAGACAGGGGGGAAAGTTCCAATTATTAGAGCTGCACTGGTTGGAGACAAAAAGTTCTAATAGTGGAGTTGACAGGAATAAAACTACACTGGTTTTCTTGGGATCAGGAGATCAACAAACTTTAGTCAGGAGAGGATTCAGCACTTTCTTGAAAGACATCAGAACATAGGAAATCGGACCTAACAGAAAGTTCTGGTACATTCGGAATCTTTATAGAATGGCCTTCCTCGTCAGAAGCTACGTTCACGTAGCTTGCATAAGGAATTTCACCACACACTTTTCCGGAGAGTTACGTCGCGAATTACGCGATAAAAGCTCGAAAAACCATCATTTACATTAAAACAACAAATGTTAAAAAAATAACGCGAGGAACTTAACGTTCCATAGAAAATCTCGCATGGAATATAAGTTCCATTCGAAAATCAACAACGCGCTTCTCGCACTAACACACGACGAAGGATTTCAACAAAAAACTGAAACCGAAAAATTCTGCGCGCGTATTTATACGTGCGGCAAAAAGGGCGGAGTTTAGATAAACTGCAGCAATTAAAATCCGCTTACCGAAATTAGAATTGCCAAAATAATACTCATAATTCCGAGAACAGACGATCCGTAAAAACGCGAACCAATTAAAATAATTCACGAATTCCAAAGAGGCGCGAAAAATGCTTAGGTGGCGCATTAATCGCAGTAAAAAGCCCGCAAAACAGAATTCCGAAAATGGCCGCAACTGAAATTTTTGAATTGCAGTGAGACATGAAAATAACTTGAAACTGTAGAACAAACGGAATTTCTAACCAAAATGGGAAAATGGTACATCAAATTAAAGGGAATTTTAAGGGGAATCAAATAAATAAATAATTTTTAAAATTTACAAATCAAAAGTAATATTAATTTAGGGAATGGAACACTTTTAATTAAGAATATTATAAAGAAAATTAATTTAGAAGATTAAAAATATTCTAATTAAAGAATAAATGAAAAAGCCAATAAATATTATTTAAATATTACCAAATTAAGAATATTGAGCCAGGGAAAAAGAAATAAAAGTAAATTTTCAAATCCCCAAATTACCTAAATTCTAAAGCAACCCAACAGATGGGACCTAATATTTTAAACATTTTTTAAGCTGATTTAAAATTCCCAAATTACTTCAAAAATTTTAGAAAATATTCAAATTATCCCATAAAATATATAAAAAAATTTTTAGCAAAATATATTCAGTAGTTTTTAAATAAAAATTAAAATAATTACACCTTTTATATGAAGCGATCACATGACCCACTTCAAAATAAAATATGGCATCCATCTTGTGTCAATAGTAATTTTTAAAGTTCTCTCTAATTCATGTTTAGTGTTGTATCAGTCCTAAAACTGCTTTATGTTTGCTTAAATTCTGTGCATCTACATACTGAAATAATGCAATTACTATATATTTGAGTTTAAAGGATCATCTAACTTTGATTATTTCTACAACAAAGCCTATTTTTCACTTATGGAAAATGTAAATACCAAAAGATATTGAATGAGTTGTACAAGAATTGCTGCATTTCTTTAACGCAAAATTATTTAGCTCATGGAGTATGCAATATAGCCGAAATGCAATGTGAATGCATGCATTAGGAATGTATGCCGTTCTGCAATATGAATGAAATATCAATTGATTTTACAGAGAGGAGGACGATTTTTTCGATGAAGTTTTAAGAATAGAGTTTAATTACTTGTATCTCCATGGTCTTATGTTTTTAAATAAAATAAATTATTATAGTATTGTGATGAATGAAATGAATGGAAAATTGTTTATGAATGAAGTGCTGCTTTTATAGAGAGAGCCAGGCTTGTTATATTTCGATGACGTCATTTGAATAAATTTCATTTGCTTTCGATGAAGTTTTCAAATATAATAAATTATTGTAGTATTATGATAATTTTAAAAATATTATCGAGGAATGTATCGCATTTTAGAGATGTTTAAACCAGGCAATTTATATTTCAATGCCGTCATTTGAATGAAGTTCATTTTTTTCGATCAAGTTCTAAGTTTTCAAATATAATTATTTAATGTAGTATTGCGATAATTTTTAAAATATTACCGATCAATGTTTCGCATTTTAGAGATGTTTAAATAAAATTGCATTGAAGTTGGAAAGTGTTTCATAATTAATGCTTTATGCATGATCAATCTTTCTTGTTTATATTTTGTACATGTATTTATAGGTGCATTATTTTTACCTGAAGGGAGTTCAAAACCATTTTTAGAAAAGAAAAATTTCTTATCTCGTAGCAGAGAGGTCCCCAGATGGCACTTTAAACATGTACATTTTTGTAACTACAAGCATTTGCACAAAATGGTATAACTTTCCTCCTAATGGAGCAAATTAAAAATTTTATAAAACCTGTTACTCAGAATAAAGTGCTGACAATTTTGGTTCAACTTTGTTTCATCATTTGACATATTTTCGAAAATTAAATGGTAGTTTAAATTTACCATTGAAATTTGCATTTTCTCATTTTCCAAGCCTGTTTTTCACTTGGAAGAGGACAATACACTCAAACCAAATTCATTTTGCAAGTACTATAGTAACAGTAGATTTTATCTGTGGGGAGAAAACAAGTGTTTTGAACCCTTCCAAAACTTTTTCAGTGGTGAAAATGAGAGTTTTAAAAAAATTCAGATTTTTCAAAAGCTGTATCTCCAGTGGGATTCACAGTAAATATCTGAAATCTATATTACTGAGGCTTCTATTAGGTAGAAACACCATAATAAAATTTGATCACTTTGTTTTGCATAGTAGCAAAAATAGTTCAAAGTTGTGAATAAAATCAGTGTATTTCCATTTGCTTGGACGGTAATTTTTATGTATATATACAAGAAAATTATCATTATAGTTTCAAGAAATGCATTAAATGTTACTTGCTTACATGTTGTAAACAATTGAACAAACAAAAATTATACGTATATACAAAAAAATTATCATTACAGTTACAAGAAATGCATGTTACTTGCTGCTTAGGCCTATGTTGTAAACAATTGAATAAACAAACAAAAATTATATCAGTTAGCAAGTTTTTTTTTTATCTTATGTTGTAAAAGTTCTGTAAGCTCATTGCACAATCTGGGCTCAATATTCCATGCTCATCCAGTAGCAAGCAGTTGACAACTCTGAGTAAGAATATGCAAGACATTGTCATAGGGCATCCAAACAGTATCTGCTTTAGATTTTTGAAATGATATTGATGGTCCCACTGGATGGAAGAAATGGACATTGCAGTCCTCCTCTGATTGCTGCACCTCAAGAACTTGTGCAAGTCACCAATGGGAATCATAAATGCCTGCAATGTAATCCCTTTCTGCCTGCAATGTAATCCCATTCAAGAGAAAGATCTGTTGAAACTGATCTGGCGATGTTTCAACATTGTGCAGGCATTTGGATAATCTTGTACATTTGAGTTTTTTTTTTTTTTGTTTCCTTTTGACTATCTGTATTCCTAATAGAAACAGTCTTTTGCACCAGGGCATATCCTACTGTTTTCATCACTTTCATAAAAATCTACAACTTTATGAATCACTGCCTCTGGAAAATTTCTGGACCTCCTTTGTTCTATATTAGGAAGAATGCCATAGCTCTTAACTAATGCGTGTGTGTTTCTTCATGGCATTTTTTTGCTATTGCCCAGGACTCCTCGAGCACAAAACTTAATATTTTTACTTTCTCTAAAGCTGTCAACTTCCTTTAAATTTTTTTTTTTAGCTTATTTAAGAGAATAGTGTATTCATCTTTTTTCAGATCAGCTTCGTTATTTCCGAAAGACTCATTCAAACTTACATCAAAACTTGCACTTAGTTTATTTTTCATTGCTGATGTAATTTTTTCTACCTTTTTTTTAAAGCTTTTGGTCTTTGTTTAATGTTAAGCTTCTGAATTTTAACAGGAGAAACTTTCAGACCCTCGCATGCAACATTTATGTTATCCAATGTCTGATACACTGGACTAAATGTCTCATTATTGGTTTAATCTTTGTTAAAACTATAAATTTTTTTCAAAAAGAAATGCATAAACATTTACCTGGAACTAATCCTATGTTGGGTGGCTTTGAGCCACATGCAAAGATATTTCAGTAAGACCTTTTTTGTAACTTTTGTATGACATCTAAAAGGATCAGAATAGTTCTTTCCATATAAGTGATTGTATTTAACAAGATATTTCTTCACGATACTGGCAAATATTTTCAGTTTCCTAATCTTAAGTCCAAAATAGTTTTTTCTTTATTGCTAAATTTACTAAAATCCTTCAGTGTTAGTGAAATTGGCCCATAAGTAGTCTTATGACAATTCTCATTAACTTTAGCTCCAACAGAACACATCTTTACCTTCACTTTCATGCACACTATACTAATCAAAAGCCAACTAACTCACACACAATGCAAAACTCACACTTGCCTGTGACAGCAAGTTTTTCCTCGATCAAACAGGTTATATCTTGTTTCAACTTGTATACTCTTACACTAAACAAGATTGTACAAATAAAATTAAAGACATAACATCGTTAGACGGAATGTCATTTATTAAAACTTCTATAAAATGTACAAAGTATTTAAAATTGCCATAAAACGTCTGAATTCAACTAAATAAAATTAAGGACATAACGTCGTTAGACGAAAAGTCATTTATTAAAACATCTTATACAAAGTATTTAAAATTGCCATTACGTCCTTAATTTTATTTAGTTGAATTCAGACGCAACACCAGTTTTTGATTAAGATTGTACAAGTTGAGACATTCCATGAACTCAATTGCTTTAGCAGTTAAGAATTATGCAGTATGTTTTTTCGTATATTTTCTTGGTCTTTAACACTTTCATTTGGTTTTTATTACAACAAATAAAAGAAAATATATTCACGCTTCATTAGCTTAAAAGGTTATAATTGTCCTTAAAAAAAAAAAAAAAAAAAAAAAAAAAAAAAAAAAAAAAAAAAAAAAAATACCCAGCAGATTTTGTTCACAACTTTGAACTCAAATATAATATAAATTTCAGATTTTTACTATGAACCCCACCGGAGATACAGCTTTTGAAAATCAATATTTTTAAAAGAAGTTTTGGAAGGGTTCAAAACACTCCAGTTTTTTCCCCTCAGGTAAAAAATCTACTGTTACTATAGTACTTGCAAAATAAATTTGGTTTGAGTGTATTGTCCCCTTCCCAGTGAAAAACAGGCTCGGAAAATGAGAAAATGCAAATTTCAATAGTAAATTTTGACTACCATTAAATTCTCAAAAATATATCAATTGATGAAACAAAGTTGAACCAAAATTTTCAGCACTTTATTCTGAGTAAAAGGTTTTTTAAATTTTTTAATTTGCTCAATTAGGAAAGATAGCATTTTGCACAAATGCTTTTTAATTACAAAAAAGTACATGTTTAAAAGCGCTATCTGGGGGACCTTTCTGCCACAAGGTAAGAAATTTTTCTTTTCTAAAATTGGTTTTGTACTCTAAAAATATATAAATACTTGTGAAAAATATAAAAAATATTAAAAATGATGCAGCAACAACCCTTTGTTGAAATAGCATGGAATGACCCAATTAACTTTTTTATCAATCGTACTTTTAATGAGTCACGTTTGCGCATTGTTAGTTATATCCACACTGGCAAATAGTATAGATCATTTAATAATCTTCTCTGCACATTTAGCAAAAATAATTTGTAGCGGAAAACATTTACAACTACCATTCTGAAAATTGCCTGCCGTCGTGGTTATGCAATAGTTTAATGGAAAAGTGCTGAGGAGGCAAAAGATGGATAAGAAAGGCTATGTACATCAACTGATAAATAAACCAAGAGCAAACCCTTTGCTCTCTGTTTATTTTATTATTTTTTAAGGCCACCGACAGGTAGGAACAAAAGGATGCTTTGCATATTAGTCCAGACAGTTCACGAAAACAGGTCATTAACTTAAAAATTAAGGGGTAGTAGGGGTGCATTTACTGCACAGGGGCCCAAAAATATCAGTGGTGGCACCTTTCCATCTGCCAACTTTCCATTTTACCATCCGACACTTGATCACTTGAGCTAGCCAAGGATCACACTTTACTAGTATCCCAGGATTTTTATTTTTACAGAATAGGTTATAGAAGATATTTTGATTTTTTTTTTTCTACATTTCATTTGGCTAATGCAAAGTGAATTTTACAGGAAATAATGCAAGTAAAATAAGTAAAGAAAATAATAGGAAATAGAGACTGAATATTGAACTCCTTTTAACTTTTAAAAACAACAATGGTTAATCATATCGGTTGCAATGAGATGTAATTAAATATGAACCTGATATAGCGAATACAAGTACTCCCCCCCCCCCTCCTATAGATTTATTTGAGATTTGGAATTTTCTAGCCAGTATACCATGTGAATCATCCTTGTATCAAATTGCCATGAAATTTAATACATAGATTCTACAGGACCCGGAAAGATGCACCTCATTGTTATTTTATTGTTTAGTATTTTAGCTATTGTTATTGATGCTATAGCTATTGTTATATTTAAAAAAGCTTGATAAGTGTTCAAAAGTAGTTCGATTAGTGGAGTGTCACCCAATCTGTAGATATGCAGAGTCGTGGTGGCCAAGCAGCCATTGGCGACCAGATTTGCAGTCATGGTGACCAGAATTATTACAGTAAGTTGCCAGAAATGGCAACTGAAATTTCTCCAGAATCCTTTCAGTCCTACGATGCTGCCAGCTGGTAGATTGGCCAGATTGCCTAAGGCACCATGGTCAAATTGCGACTCCATAGCTACACACGAATCAGTCAATTAGGATTTGGTTACACTGACAGTACTACATGTTTCCAGATAAGTGAAATATTTTAGAGAAAACAATAAACATGTTTCTCCCGTGTGTTGCAAATTCAATCGAATAAAATCATGCTTTTTTCTTTTACAGGATTTTTCTGCGAATCCACAATTATGTTCTTACAGGTGACAAAAATCCTAAAAAATATCATGAAATTGGTCATGTATGTCTAAAAGATATGGCGAAATGTGAACAATTTCATGAATTTTTATCAGTTTTCCTTTTGCTACATCTGAAAATCTGTTTCTCTACGATTGCGAAACCTGCACTCATAAGGCGATTCTGTGTCTGAGGAGAGATGACCAATGATTACCATTTTGTCACTTTTACAATCTATTTGAATCAATTGAAATTTTTATAATTATTTCATTTTATATACAGGAAAAACTTTTTCTTCTGTATCATTTATAAAATGAAAGGCTATTTTGCAGCATCATCATATAAAAATCTGCCTTTGTACGTGAGCCTTGGTATACCCTGTTTAATGTGAAAACTATTCGCTATTTTTGCAATCTGTTTGCATCAACTACAATCTTTGTAATTGTTTAGTGTTTTATAGATGGAAATGGACATTTTTTGGTTTCCGTATTCATTTCAAGATTCTAGTTTTTATAGCTGCTGTTTTCTGGAAAAGGAATGAAATTAAAGGAATTTAAATTTCTTTCTTTTTGTGTTATTATCTTCTTTCTATATAAAGCGTCTGTAGGCTATTGTCCACAAAACCTAAAATTATGTAGTTATATATTTTTATATTAAGTATTTTCTATCCATAAATCACAAAACATAAAATTATGTAGTTATATATTTTTATATTAAGTATTTTCTATCCATGAATATACCTCAACAGCCAGATATATAACATATCAATATAAACTTGATTTTAGACATCTGTCGTTGAAAATCTTTTGGCCACTAAAAACTCTTGTAGAATAAAATCGACACCCTTCTATGGATTAATTTTAGATTATCTGGTCAGTTAAACCACCCCTGTATTAAATTGCATGTTTCTGCCCCTTATAGAAGTGAGTAAACATTTCCAGACGAACATGAAAAATAACCTTTGTATATACATTTACAAGTTGCCGTCACCCATCTTTCAAAAAGTATGCATACGTGAGCAATCTGCAGAGGAAAATCTAAGCATTGTGCAGCCATGAAATTTAATAACAGATATTGTAAGACCCAGGAAGGTGCACCTTGGAATTAGTACTTTATATAAATAACATAATGTATAGAGAAAGTATTGTGATGGGGTCGAAAATTCGACGAATTCAAGTTTTTGATGGAAGAGCATATTTCAAGCATCCTTGGAACTTGAATTGAACATTTTTGTCTGAGTATGTGTGTCCGTTCGCAAGTCTGCGGAGACAATATTTTAAAAACAAATGGAGAGTTTAGAAAGATTGGCACAAAAATTACAATTAGTGATTAGCCTATTAATTTTAAACTCAAATATTCATAACAGCCCCAAATTTTCAAACAAAATTTTGAAAAAACTAACCTTCAATGATTTCACATAAATGGTCAATTCTTATGTAATTAATTTTTCATTTGAAAAAGATTGTTATAAACTTTAGGATGCTACTATGAACCGTATTATTGCACTTTTTCAAATAAATTTATCAAAAAGAAAAAATTTCATTTAAAAAGGGATTTCATTTCCATATCAGGAGTCAAAAGATCTCCATATCATTCCAAAAATAAATACATAAATGACAAAAGGGTGGGACCATTGACTATAAGCATGAAAGTAGACCATGAACATATTACTGAATGACCCTTGACTTTAAGAGTTCCACTTTCATGCAGATGCACGGGATCTGAGACTTATCCCTGGTCTCCAGTGTCTATCTTTTAGACAAATGAGGTATTTCTTTGTCATCTTTTGTTTCAGAATGAAAGGCAGTTAAAGAAAATCCTTCGGAAAACCCCTTTTATACACGCATTCCTTGTATATAGAAAACCCACACTCTACCACAGCATTTCCATGAGACAGAATAAGAACAACTTTTACAAATTGTATGAAGTCTTCTGCTACCTCTTCACTTTGGAAATTCTGTCAGCACTAAATCCTGATATTCATTTTGTTTCCATAAAAACTTCAAGAGTAACCCCATGGTACTTCTCCCCCATTGCATACTTTGTAACATGTTTCATTGGGTATAATTATGAGTATGAAAAGAAAAGTAAAACCTTTGCTAGTTTGGTTTAAAAAAACCCTCCAAGGACAAAAATTAACCCACGGCACCCATCACTATGCCATATCATTTCTGCTACCAGGGTTGTATATGCTTTTCTGTAAATGAAATATTGTGTGGTTAGAAATAAAACCAATTTGTTTACCCAATGAATTTATAAATGTAATAGTCTTCACCATTATTCAATATTGTAAATAAAATTTATTTTTAAAGACTTATATTCTACGCATGATTGATGTTTGGCAAGTGTGCATGTGGAAAGAAGTCAACAAGATATTTTTAATAATCACTTCCAGCAACTTAGTTGGCCAGTGGCGATCGCAAATTTCTTAACATTTAGTTAAAAGGCATATCTGTGAAAATTGTATCACAAAATTCTGAAAACAAATTTTAAAATCTATAGCAAATGATGCAAAATGCAATATACTGATCAAATTGAACAGTCTCTTATTCCAGGATTTTCTTGTTCTTCAAAAAGGGTGGCGACTAATAACTATTGTACTATATCTTATGAAATTATAAGAATAAAAATTACCCAGTTTCCTGAGACGATCAGCACATGCTTTTATATGCTCTGCATAGTTGAGATATTCAGCTAATGTGTAGTCTGTAGCTTCAATACCAGGTGTGGATAACATACTTTCATCTGCCATGTAAGGGACATCATCTGGGAAAGCAGCAGCTAAAATGGCTAAAGGGAAAAAAATAATGTTTGTGACCAAAAAAAAATTGAATGAAGAAAAAATAGAAAATAAACAAGGTTGTTACTGACTTCAAACATAAAATTTAAGGACTGTGGTCATGTTTATTTATAACCTACTTTGAAGAAACCACTTAAGGGACAAGTCGAATTATAAAATCATTGGGGGAAAATATAACATGACCATTTTTTTTTGTGGAGCCACGTTGTGACAGCCAGGTAGGTCACAATGGATAGTGGGAATATGAATATTCTTTGTATGCAAATTAAATAAAAATTTCCTCAAAATCTACCAAATCAGTTAATATTTTTTCATTTAGAAATTTATTTCTTAAAGACAATGCCAGAATTATGGAATTTTTTGACTTTCATGTGAATCCCTATACAAACTTAAGGGATTATTGCAGTTTGCTTTAAAAGGCAGAAATAAAATTGTATCTATAAATATATAACCCATCAAAATAACATTTAGAGTTTAAACACATTTTATATACAGCAAACTTCCAATAATATATTCTGTTTGGGATTTAAGCAGTGCTGGATTACTAAATTTAAAGGATTATTGAACGTCAAACTAAAATAGGGTAACAATTGAGAAAACTAATTAAAACAAAATAGTAGATAATAAATGTAATATTTATTTGCCTAAAACATAACACTGACTGAACTACACTGCACAGTATGTTGTTGTTGAAACCCAGGCCGTCCGACCTACCAGAAAGGTGTAAGGTAACTGTTTGGACGGTCGGGAAGTGCCACCCAATTTAGACCGGAACCCAGTGGGGGAGGCATCCACAGGGACCGTACCCTCCTTCCCCTACCACCAACCTCTCGGAAGGACTTTAGGACCCACATGTTTAACGTGATCGTACTCCGCATGAACACAGCGGCAGTTTTGGCAGTGGCTGGAATAGAACCCGGGCCTACCGAGTGCAACTCCAGCGCGCTAACCAATGGGCTACCGCGCCCTACACTGCACAGTATGTGAAAAATATACGAACCGTTGGATATTGGATTAGCAGAAGTTTACTGTATAATCTTTATTCCTTATTAGAATTATATCACAAATGTATTTCACACATAATAAGCTGTAGAGTAGCAAGTTAAGTTACTGTAAAAAAAAAAAGTTTTTATACTTTACTTTTTCTATGGCTTATTATTGGGATGCATAAAGTGTGCATATATTATTCCAACTACTGAAACATTAAAAATTAAATTTAATATAGACATGCATTTGAATGCATATATCTGCAGATGCACCAACTTTCCAAACCAAAAAAAAAAGCAGAATACTATTTAACATAAATATAATATATTGTTAACTTATATATTTCTTATATAAAACATTAAAATGCTGTGTCATTTAAGTGTATTGTTTTAAACTTAACTGAACAATTTCATGAACTATCTTTTGAATTAAAATGTATCTGCTAAAAGTAGTGCCAGTAACAAAAAAAAAAAAAAAAAACTTGATAATATGAATTTTTCATTAATTTATTAGATCTTAATGAAGCAAAAAAATACTGCATTAAAAATGGGAGGGGGGGGGGGGGGGGGGCATGTGAAAACCTATTTGTAAAATTTGAATAATTTTTTTTTTGTTATTTAATGTTTTATGCGATTTAGACCATTCCCCCCCCCTTTTCTCCACCATCCAGACGTCGTAGAAAAAAACAAATCACACAACCGAAAAGAGCAGACAAGAGCGAGTAAAAATATATCTATTTCAAATCTCAATTTCAATTTCTAATATTTTTTAAAGATTTTTAAAACAAAAGTCACTTTTGGTTTAAAAAAAAAACAAAAAAAAAAAAACCGAACTTGGTTTTTAAATCCTCGCATTGGAAAAAGTACAGACTATTTCGACTAATAATTTATATTTTTAGAAAGCTCAAACATCAGGGATTCTTACAAACCCAATCTGGTCAAAAAATAATCTTGAATAAAACATTAAATTTCAAAGTAAATTCTTAGATCATAAAACTTGATTTACAAAGAAAAGGAAAAAAAAATGTTTAAACTTTTTAATTATGACTGTAAAGTAACTGTGGCAGATTTTACTCTTATTATTGTCCAAATTTTGGCATGTAGCATGGCTGTGCCATATTAGATTTAACAGTAATTAAGTTTTCTAAGCTATGACTGTTAGAGACGATCTGAATTGGGTTTGAGTTTTTGTTACTAAATTAAAAATCCTTTCACAAAAAGCATAACTACATAAAACAAAAAGCATAAATTTGGATAAAAAGGGAATACTTAAGAGTTACGAATTTTTCTAATTTTGGCCATTTGGCATCTATCCTTTGCTCTGATTGTATAGATTCTGGAATTTCTTCTAATTGCAAATTTCAGAACTGGGACTGCAAATCATCTAAAATTTAGGTGTTACGATATCCAATACCTTTATTGGTTTCGCTGATATATTTTCCCGATACAACCAATATTTGAGAACTGATAGATAAGAGTTTTTTTTTTTTTTTTTTAATACTTCAGTATTGAGAAAATTGGTTTTTCTAACTACCTTTCGTCCTGAAACAAAGATTTGCGAAAGACTATAAAATACAGAAATATCTAATTAGCCTAAAAGGTAGACACTGGAGGCCAGGAATAAGTCTTTTGGATTTTATGCATCTGCATGAAAAGGCAACTCTTAAAGTCAAAGGTTGAAACAAAACAGAGCAAGAGTTTGCAATTATGATGCTATGATTTTATTTCAAGTTTATGGTAATGTTGGAATTAAGGTTAAGTGTGGTTTTAATATATTTTTTTTACTTCAATATAAAACTTATTTTCCAGTTATTTTTACTTTCTTATGTAAAAGAATATAGTATGGAGAAAATATTGTTTTCACAAAACTTTAGAATTTCGAGATTTTGATACCAATATACATATATTAACCTTTTTTTTGTAAACTGTTTATGTGGCCCGAGGCCCCAAGCCTCCCGGAACCATATGCAAAACATAGCTCTACTCGTGATGGGTTTGCTCTTGATTTATTCATCAGTTGACATACAGAGCCTTTCTTTTTAGTTTGCGTGTAACTACGACGGCAGACAATTTTCTGAAGGATTGCCAGAAATGTTTCCCGCTACAAATGTGCAGAGATTATTAAATGATGTTTACTACAATTTGCTAGCATGGATATAACTAGCAATGCCCAAATGAGTCTTCTCAGAAGTACCATAGATAAAAGTTTTGATTAAGGTAGGTTTTTTTTTTTTATTATTCGTGTATTTATATTCTCTTATTCGTGATTGCAATCCAAAAGTTTGTATTTTATAGAATTTTTTTTTTATTTCCGATAGAGCAATTGTCACTTTGTGCAGATTAAAGTAAATTATTATTTCACAATCATTCTTTTACTCAGATTTTCAGAAAAGCATATAACATATTTATTAATTAACATGTGTATCATATATATATATATTTAATATTTAAGAAGGTGGCCAGTTATAAATTATGGCTGAAATAAGTTTAATACAGCAATTATAATTTTGTTATACATTATAATATTAATCTAATCGATCTGTATCGGATCATATCGGTTCTTTGGTAATTCAATAGTATCGGTTATGCAGTATCCGTTCTTTTTTGGTTTCTTAATATTCTTACTAAAATTGAGTCTTTATCACTTCCGAAATTTTTTTTATAAGTTCTGGAAATCTATCTATGAAAAAATTCACACTAGAAAATACCGAAGTAATAATTTTTCTAAATCAGCTATTTGAGAATTAATTACAACCTCCTTCTTAATTGGGAACTCATTAAGCAAACATATAATTATATACTTTTACAAAATATTTTCTAATTAAATCATAAAAAATGTTTTGATTTTTCTCATTCAGTTTATTAATTTTCAGTGTGGTCTGCCCTATTACCAATTCTGTGTCAATCTTTTGATTTGCAATGGAATAGAAATCATCAACATCTAGTATGGAAGGAGACAATTTCACTATACCTGGAATAATAAATTTTGATAGCATGCTTTTGAACATATTAAATAACAAATTTTTGGAATATTTGATTGCAATTTAATATTTACATCTTCAAATAAAGGTAATGTGTTCAATAAAAATTGAGCAAATGCTTTATTTAACTCGAATGATACAAACATAAATAACCTTTCTTATCGAGAAAGAATATATTTTTTTTAATGTAAAGATGAAGCAATTAAAGAAGAAACAGTTTTTTTGTTTCTTTGCAGGCGGTAAATCACTAACACTAACCTTTTTTGTGTCTTTCAATTTTAGTTACATGATTTGAGTCTTGTTTTCACTTTCGTGGAATGAATACTTGGAAGACTTTGTTGTTTTAATTTAGGAATTTTAAAGTCCTCAAATCTGGTATTTGAATTACTCTTAATTTCTTCAAAAAAAAGAAGTCAGCGGTTCCCATTGCTGCAAAATTCTTTTAATACAATGGTCAAAAACAGCCCACGTGTTGAAACATGCTTCAAATATTTTCTGACTTCTACATTATGTATTTCCTGGAATGTCTTCCCTTCTTTTTATACTTTTTTACTTTCCCTGCAATATATGGTAATAATGTATAGGAAAGTATTGGAATCATGACGAAAATCGAATACGAAAAAACTATTTTTAGCGTAACGTCTATGTGTGTGTCTGTTTGCGCAATGTATGTATCCACTCTAATTCAAAAACTTACGAACCAAATTTCATAAAATTTGATATGTAAGTCACTTGTGGGTGACCTGGGTGCTGATTAGTTTTGGGTACGATTCGGGATAAATTAACTTTTCTTTTTTAAGAAATGGCCTGAAAAAGTTGCCTGTATCTACTTTAGTTGAAAAACTAATCAAATTTTATAAAATTTGGTAGATAAATAAACTGTGGGTTACACTGGTGCTGATTAGATTTTGATACAATTCTGAAAAAAAAAATAACCTATCTTTTTTTGCGAAATGGTCCGCAAAAATTTGAAAAATCTAAAATAAAAAAACTATGTATGCTCAAATATATCAATTAAATGCTTGTTTTATATGTAATTTTTAGCGATAAAAAGAATAAGACCAACCCCATTACACTAGAACTAGCTGTTAGAGAGATTTCAGTTTTCTCGCATTTTCAATACGCCACCTCATGAATGGATCTAGCTCGTTCCATTCATAAGAAAAGATACTTTGAGTAATATTTTTGTATTTGATAGCTAATAGTCATTTATCTGCTTTAAGAATAACTTATTTCTCCATTCATAACGCTTGGCAAGATTTCGGTGATGAATTTGGCAGAATGTCGCCAACTTGGCGACTTTTTAAAATTCTGCCAAATTAAAATCTCGCCAAATGGATAAAAATGATGCTAAATCAATGAAACCGACAGCTAATTGACGAAATTCAATATCTTGGAAAGAATATAGGTATCTATTATGAGAATAACCTATTTTTGTTTTGTAAAAGCAGTAAATTCATTACATTATATAAGTCATGTGCTGCCAACATCAGATTTTTTTTTCTTTAGGCTCAAAAATTTTTCCTTGAAACATCTATTTCTAAGGATATCTATAGAGCTTAGATGATGATTGATGTGGATTAGTGTCAAATTCTAGAGGGAGACAAGGGATTCACTGAGGATTTCTATTTACAGTTCTTTGAGATTACACTTCCTTTTATTTTCTGAAAATTCGTATTATTGTACGAAATATGTATATAAAAGTGAATTAAAATGATTAATAGTTCTGTCAAAAATGAAGTGTACAAAACATATTTACCTCAATATGATGGTTTCTTCATATATTTCTTGTTTTTATTATATCTTTGTTATATAAAATGTGTTCTCACATGATTTATTATTACTTATTACTTTCCTTATATACATAGTATAATGTACATTGTGGTGAAGTCAAAAATTTGACTGGAGAGCACGTTTCAAGCATCCCTGAAAACAAATCAAATTTTTTTTGAGGTGATGTGTATGAGTCTGTGGAGACTATATCTCACAAACAAATGGAGCGATTCGATTGAAATTTGATACAAGAATTACAGTCCGTGAATACTTGAAGCATATTGTTTTTAAACGCAATCAAATGTTAAGAAACCCACTAAATTTTCGAGTAAAATTTCAAAAAATCCATCAAAAAATCAAAACCTTTAATAAAGTTAAGTAAATAGTAATTTTTTTATGTAATTTTTCATTAGAAAATGATTGACATAAACTTTAGAACTCTAGCATGAACCGTTTGAGTTATTACACATTTTTCAAATAAATTTATCAAAAAATCACATGATATAAAAAAAATATTACTTATTGTGAAATATGTTCACTTTTCATATGTAATATCATGCGATAAGTTTGGTGACATTATAGTGGATCTATCTCGTTCCATTCATGAGAAACGATACTTTGGGTAATACTTTTGCATTTGGACATATATAGTCATTTGTCTATAAGAATAACTCATTTCTCTGTTCATAACGCTTGGCGAGATTTTGTCGAACTTGGCAGAATGTTGCCAATTTAGCGACTTTTTTTAATGTTACCAAATTGACGAAAATGTCACCCAATTGAAGAAACAGACACTAAATCAACGAAAGTTAAATATCTATTATAAACACCCCATTTCTCTGTCCGTCCGTAACACTTGGTGAGAAATTTAGCAGGATGTCGTCAACTTGACGACTATTTTAGATGTTGTCAAAGGGACAAAAATGTCACCAAATTGATAAAAATGATACCAAATGGGAAGTAATGTTTCGCAAATTTTGATTTCAGTCATATGAGGGGCATACCTTTCTCTCCATTTGTCTAACATTTGGTGATGTATTTTTGGTAAACTTGACGAATAATCTAGCAAAATATCGCTAACCTGGCGATATTTCACCCCAGATTGACGAAAATATGAAAATTGCAAAAATGATGCTAAATTAATGAAAATGATGCCTAATTGATGAATAATTAAAATATTTTAATATATAGACTATATTGTTTACTGAGGATACTATCAATATTGATAATTGTCTATTTAGAGTTGCGTGAAATATGTTAATTGGGTACTTTGAAATAGTTTTACAGGTATTTCAAAGTACCCAATTAAATCATTTCAAATAGTTTTACAGGTAGTTAGTTCCTTGCATAGAGCAGTTGGCGTGGCTTGCTTTAGACTTGCCAAGGGTCATGATTACTTAGAGTCACCTGTATCGAATGGGACTGACAGATACAGATATCTGCCCTCTTTGCGACTATGGCGTTCCCATGACTGGAGAGCACCTCAACATTTGCCCTGCTGCTCTTGACCGTTTTCCTTTATGTGTTACTGACAAGGCTTTTAGTGACTATTTTTATTGTTCTTCTTTGCATTGGGCTGCTCGTCGCCTTATGACCGAGAGGTCGAAGACTGGCATAGGATAAAAACAAACACATTTTACAGGTTGTCATCCGGAAAATAGCCAAATGTACAATTCAACGTTAAAAACACAGTGCCAAGGATCTTATACATTATTTTTTTACTGTAAAAAGAGTAAATTTATTGCATTATATAAGGAAAGTCATGTGCTGCCTGCCCACATGAGATTTTTTTACTTTATTAATTTGGAGATTTAAAATTTCCAACAGCTTATTCCTTTAGGTCATACTTTTACAATACATTCTAAATCTTTTAAAATACCAATGTTAATATTTAACAAATACAAGGTTTGTTTATTTCTAATAAAATGTATACATTAAATACTGCTTTTTAAAGAAAATCCGGTCCAATACACAGCACTGTTTAATTTTTTAAAATGTATTTCATATGTTGAATGCATTTTGTATTTGGAATTCTTTTAATTTGAAAAGTATTTTGTGCCCTATAACCCATGCATTTTGTATTGAAAATTCATTTTCAATGTATTTTGCCCAACTCTAGACTTTACTTGAACTTTTTTGCTTCTTTAATCAAGGACAAATCCATATGCTATTCTGCTAAGGATTAATCGCTAAACATAAATTTTCACATACACGTTTATATCCAGAAGTAAAGAGAATTTACTCTTTGCACAGTCAGGCATAGCTCATTTTAGGCTTATAGACATCAACACATCCATTCATCAGTGCTCGTGTGTGGTTGGATATTTCTGGAGGAGAGAGATACGACACGTGTTCTTTTTCCAATACGCCAGCAACGTCTAAATGTCTAAATATGCAGAAATGTCTAAAATATAGCAATATATGCGTAAAAGCGTAAAGAGCAATTAAAATGCATAAATTTTACGCAAAAATGCGTAAAAGTTGGCAGGTATGCTAGACATGAAACTCTGCATATATGCATCATTTGAGAAGATATGTAAATGATTAGAATCTGGGAGCAAACAAATATTTTACAACGAAATGGTGGCAATAAGATGACATTTTAGTAAGTGGTGAATCCTTCCTTGGCAGCTATACAAGCTGATATCCGGCATAGCATAAAGCCAATTAAGTTGCTTATGACCCACGGATTAAGATTCTGTAACAAATGTTTCAACTTGTCAGCTAATTTAGTGGTATTCTGAAACGGATGCAATTGTTGTCCCAGCATATACCAGACAGGCTCTATTGGTGATAGGCCTGGGTATCTGGATGGCCATGGGAGGGTATTAAATCTTCAAGACATTGTTGAGTTGTGCAGTAAAAAAAAATAAATATGAAGGAATACAGATTCAGTTCAAACATCATTAGAAAGAATGTTCAATCTTTTTGATGGTGCCAATATCATACCTGCCAACCTGGGAAAATTGGAATGTGTAAAATTTTGCGTGAATGACATTTCTAATGATTTTTTTTAAACTACACGCGCAAACGACATTTCTAATGAATTTCACTATGTACAAATACCTGCATTAAATATCAGGCATAGTACTGGTAGAATATGAAAATCCAGGACACCAATTTTATAAAATTTCAGGACAATAAATTATAAAATAACAAATATATAAAGGTTTTATCCGGTGAAAATTACTTTATAATGAAAACAAATATTTATGTTTGGTAAAACACAGGTTTTCACTAAGAGTAACAAATATTGATCTTTAATAATAATAATAATTAAAAAAAAAAAAAGAATATAGCACTGAATTATGTTCCTGACAAAATGGCTTCCTTTTTATTTGCCTAAATTATTGCTTTAATACCACTTATTAGAAAATATTCCTTCACAGAGTTCATACCCATTTTTCAAAATAGAAAAATTTGTATTATGCAAATATAATTAAAAAATTAACCTTAATAATTAGCCATAATATGAAAATAAGCTAGTTCAATCGATCTAATATGCAACATTTAAATGATGGAGATGGATGGAAAAAGATATTAACGTACTCTCGGCAATTCACGCGAAGTAACTGAATTGCACAATCGCACTGTTTATGCAAAAATAATTAAGAAATTAACCGTAATAATTAATCAGAGTATGAAAATAAGCTAGTTTAGTCGATCTAATATGCAACATTTAAATGGTGGAAATGGATGGGAAAAAATACTAACGTACTCTCGGCAATTCATGCGAAGTAACTGAATTGCGTAATCGCACTGTTTATGCGAAAATAATTAAGAAATTAACCATAATAATTAATTAGAATATGAAAATAAGCTAGTTTAGTCAATCAAAAATTCAATATTTAGAAGATTGAGATGGATGGAAAAAGATACTTTTGTTCTCTCGGCGATTCATAAGAACAAACTGAATTGCGCAATCGCAGTGTTTATGCAAAATTAATGAACAAAATAACATTTTAGCGATTTATGCTGAATTAGACTAGACAACCTTTGAAGAAGTATATTTATTACTTTCATAAAGTATATTTATTACTTTCATAATATATTTATTACTTTCATACTGGATTTGCTACGATCCCGGGAATGGTAGAAATTCGTGCTGAAAAAGCAAAAAATTGTGTTTCCGAGGAATTATACCACGTCTGGTTAATTGATAAATTTCAAACAAAAAAAGCCAAGGAATTTCGCCGAAGATTAATTTCCTAGTAATGTTAAAAAATTCAAATAAATGCGGAAATGCGTAAAATATAGCAATATATGCATAAAAGCGCAAAAAGCCGTTAAAATGCGTAAATGTTACGCATAATGAGTAAAAGTTGGCAGGTATGTAAATGATGTGATTATAAAACTCTTTTGGAGCAATTTTCGGAGCAGCAAATTTCTGGAATTGTAGCAGTTTGTAGCAGGCAATATTTCGAAAATGTAGCTGTTTATAGCAGGCAATTATTCGAAATTGCAGCAGTTTGTAGCAAGAGATTTTTCGACATTGTAGCAGTTAGGTGCAACATATTTCTTTTTTTTTTTTTAAACAGTTTGTCGTATATATAACAAGTAAATTCAACACAATGAAGTTTCAATTAACTTTTAATAAACTAAAATAGTATATAAATTACATTAATAAAAAAAGGCCCATTTTTTATTAAAAAGATCTATTTTCAATACATATAAATAATTTTAGTAAAGATCTATAAAAATATTTTAATATTGCAATAAATAATTTTTGAAAAAATATAAAAAAATAACAGAAAAAATAATTTTACAGATCTAAATAAATTTTATTACATTAAATAATTAGAAAAAAATCTAAATTAAAAAAAATTGCAATAAAGAATTTTAACACATTGACTGCCGATCTCGCGCCCGCGCGTGATGTGGCGTTATCGCTGAATAGCCAGCCAATCACGCGCCAGCGCGTGGTGTGGGGTGATGTGTCAGGTGACAGTCACGCACTGGCGCGTGAAAAGCTACGCTTGTATGTTTATTCTCCAGTTCAATCGGCATTACGTTTTAGGTATGTATGCTGGTATTGGCGTGGAGTGAAGGTTAGAAACTAGTTGTTCATATATGTGGTTTCGGATTTCTTGCTTTATTACTTATTGAAAAAATAATCTTGTAACATGAGTTGTACAGACGATAGTTCTGCAGGGCCTTCACGTCAAAAGAGAAGAAAAGTGCAAAATAATAAGCCTCTAACGCCTGATGAGATTGCAAATTTGTTGGCTGAGCTATCAGATTACCCGAGTGATTTTAGTTATGACAGTGGCAGTGACGAGGAATTCTTTCCTCCCAAAGGTGCCCATGATATTTCGGATTTGGAAGATGAAGACGACGAACATATCGTGCAAGGAGCGACATGTCAACAGCATGATTCTGCTATGGTAGAAAACATAATTTGGGAAAATGACTCAACATCCATGAAACAATTTCTTTTCACAAAATCTGATTGTTTGCTGCAACCTGTTTCAGGTGACAATCCTATAGATTACTTTCGCCACTTTTTTACCGATAATATCTTGGATGAAATAATTGCTGAAACCAATGACTATGCTCGTAAAATACTTTGTCGCCGTGAAAAAAAGAAACATTCTCGAATTAATGCTTGGAAGGACACCACAAAAGATGAACTATTGGTATTTGTGGGATTAATTTTACATATGGGAACTATACGAATGAACCACATACAAGATTACTGGAAAACAGATACACTGTTTGGGTTACGTGCATTCTCAGATAATATGAGCAGGAATCGATTTTTGTTATTACTGAGGGCATTGCACTTCACAAAAGTCCCAGAGCAGAATGCAGAACCCCCGAAGGATCGACTATATAAAGTCAGAAGTATGGTGAATTTGTTCAACGCACGATTATCTGAAATATATTACCCAGGACGAGAGATTAGTTTAGATGAATCGATGATATTGTGGCGTGGAACACTTAATTTTAGACAGTATATACCAAATAAACGTCATAAATATGGTATCAAGTTGTATATGATCACAACACCTAATGGTATAGTTCTCAAATTTATGGTATATACAGGTATGTTGGATGATTCTGGTGGAAAAGGACATGCACATAAAGTCGTGTTGAGTTTACTTGATGGAATGCTAGATGTAGGGCATAGCATATTTATGGACAATTATTATAATAGCTATGAACTGGCGAAATGTCTTGCTGATAGAAAAACTCATTGTACTGGGACAATCAGGAAGAACAGGAAGACATTTCCGAAAGAGGTTAGCGAAAAAAAACTAAAGAAAGGGCAAACTGTAGCAAAGTATGCTAATGGTGTAATGATTGCTAAGTGGAAGGATAAGCGAGACGTCACTTACATTTCTAATGAATACAAAAATGATATTATAGAAACGACAAATAAAAGAGACGAAATGAAATCAAAACCACTACCTATAATTCAATATAATAAATTTATGGCAGGCATTGATAAGCAAGATCAAATGCTTGCCTACTATCCATGTGAAAGGAAAACAATTAGGTGGCATACCAAAATATTTGTGCATATTTTGCAAATGATGACGAATTCCCACTTTATTTATAACAAATATTACAATGGAAATATATCACTTTATGATTTTCGTTTATCGGTGATAAGATGCTTATTGAAACAGCCCTCTGAACACCGTGCTCCTGTGTGTGATCCATCTCCACCGGAACATGTGCTCAAACCGCAGGAAGAAAAAAAAGGCGGGAAGGTACTACGTAAGCAGTGCAAAAGTTGCTATTCCCAAGGAAAACTTAAAGATACCATATATATCTGCAAAGTTTGTGAAGGATCTCCCGGCTATTGTTTAGATTGTGCAAAGATAATACACAAATAACATTCTGAAATATATCGTTTGTAATAATATCATTGTAACTAACTCGTAATAAATTCATTTGTAACATATATATTTGTTTGTGATACAGTTTCATACAAAAATAATGCATATTGTTACTTATTTTGGTTCATTTTTACTTGCCACGCGCTAGCGCGTAATGTGGCATTTGGGATATAATTTTACCTCTAGTGCCAATCACGCGCTGGCGCGTAGTCATTAAATTCTATAATTAAAGGCTTACATAATGCTTAGCAATCAGTCTGATACACATAATCATCTTTTATTACCACTTTTAAATCATATTTATTATAAAAAGTAAGTCGGCATATGGGTACAATCTACTTCTATGTCAGGGCAATAGCTGTCAACACAACCTCTCATGACCGGCAGTTAACGTGTTAAAACATATTTTAAAAAATTAAAATAAATAACTTAAGATCTAAAAATATTTTATTGCAGTAAAATTTTTAAAAAGATCTAACAAAATGAAATAAAATATTTTAGGGGAAGATTTAGAAAAAATATATAATTTTAGGAAAGATCTACAAAATTAAAAAACTTAAATAATTTTTAAAAATATCTAAATTAAAATATCTAAAATAACTTAAGGAAAAATCTAAAGAAATGCAAAACATTTAAAATATGCGATATTTTTCAAAAAGATACTGGTTTTATATTGTACTAAAAAAAGAAATAACGCAAGAAAAAAATAAAAATCATAAAATTAAAAATAAATATAGTGCAATAATAATAATAATAATAATAATAAGAGAAATCCCCCATTAAATCAAAACGGAAATTTTATAAGTTAAGCTAAAGCAAATAAATATTTCCTCAAAACTTTAATAAAATATTAAAAAATTCAGTAAACTTCTGTTAATACGGTGTAAATTCCACGAGTTTTCCCTGCTATCTGTATCAAAATTCTAAGTACTGCATACTGCTATTTTTAATGCTAATTTTAAAAAATAACTTTAGATTTAATTGATACCGTAAATATATGACAGTGTAAAAAAGATATTCAAAATAACTCAAAATGTTTTATACAATTTTGTTTACATATACAGTACAACTTGGAAAATAAGGTCCAGTACGGACTTTACCGATTTCGGAATTTTCCGAATTATAGAATTTGGATTTTTTCTATTTTCAAATTTTACAAAATTTTAAAAAATCTGCATTTTTCCAAATGATCCAAATTATAGCATGTTACCTTTCATTTTTGAAGGGTTTGAAAATATTTTTTGATTGATACCAAGTTTGATAATGTTCCATTATTGATACCAAGTTTGATAATGTTCCATTATGTGTGTGTGTGTGTGGGGGGGGGGGGGGGGGGGGGACTTACCCCCCTGATTCAATCCTTTCTTTCCATGCAGAGAATTACGTTTTCCGGTATGTTCATGAAATGGCGCAGTGTTATCGCAAAACCAGTTAAAATTTGCTTTTTGTATCATTTCTGATTCAATCCTTTATTTCTGTTCCGAGAATTACGGAGAAGAATTACATTTTCCAGTATTCTCATGAAATGGTGCAGTGTTGGCACAAAATTAGTTAAAATTTGCTTTTTGTATCAGAATGGCGCAGTTTGGCGCAGCAATCACATCACTGCAATATGAAAACTGATAATATTTCGGTAGCTAAAGAACAGATTTGTGTGAAAATTGTCAATCACTCAAAATTATGCTAAACATAAAATAAAAGTCGAATTAATTCGAATTAAAAAGAAACCTGATGTAGGCAGCATGACTTTCCCCATATAATGCAATAAATTTACTTCTTTCACAGTGAATAGATGTATAAGATCTACCACACAATATTTTTAATGTTAAATTGTACATTTGATACTTTCACAAATGACAACATGTAAAACTATTTCACAATATCAAATTAACTCATATTTCACACAACTCTAAATTGACAATTAATATTGATAGAACTTGAAATAAGCATTATAATCCATATATTAAAATATTTTAAAAATTGATTCATCAATTTGGATATATAATTTATTCATCAATATATCTATATAATATGCACTGAACTGACTGACTGAGCGGATGATGTATCAAAATTATCAAGTACTTCCACTATAGTTAGAAGTTAGGTTTTGATGTGATTTAATTCATATCAGCTTTAAGACTAAAGGAAAAATCTAAAATTCCAAAATATTGTATTAGGGGGTCACGATACAAAGAAATAATTTAAAAAACTCAAAACCTCTTTGCTTAATTATCGAGCACTTCCACTCTAGTTAGAATCTTAGTTTGGGTCTCATCTTCTAAGCCTACGGAAAAAATCAAATATTTTGAAAATTTTGAATTAGGGGCAACAAGACAATGCAAAGGAATAATTAAATAATTCAGAACAACTTTTCAAAATGATCGAGTATTTTTACTCGAGCTAAAATCTCTGTTCTTGTTTCATTCGATCCATCTGTTTCCAGATCAATGAAAAAATTTAAAATTCTAATTAGGTGCGACAATACAAAGAGATTTAAAAAAGAGAATTTGTATAATTTTGGCCAATCCGTTTTTTTTTTTAAAATTAATAGTTTGATATTCAAAATTTATGGCTAGTTTTAATATAAAATCAGCATATGAAAATTTGAATTAAAAAAAAAATCTTTAGATTTAAAACACTGCATGAGAATGTTAACTATAAGAATCATTTTACTTCCATTATGAAAATAAGCAAGTTTAGCCTGCATACTGAGTAATAATTAAAGGATGGAGATGGATAGAAAAAGATGCTTGTGGTGGTCTCAGTAATGCACCAAAATGTACAATTATTTATGGAAAAAATTATTTCATTTAGTAAAATATTTATTCAATTATACTGGCACACTATATAAATAACCTAATAACTAATAATATGTGAAATGAGTCACAAAATTTTGGGGTAATTTCTGCATATACAACACATAAGCAGGAACCCTGATGACGAAACAAATACTTATTTTTAAAGCTAAACTTGTTTTTGAATCCATTTTTTATTGGTTCTGACATGCTTAGGAAAAAATTGAACTGGATAAAAAGAGGGAGCAATTGAACGTTGTATACTAAAATGTAAATGATATCAGGCAAATGTTTAAAAATAAACACTACATTCGAAAAATATATGTTTCAATATCATTAAGATGTTTGACCACTTTGATCCTATTAATTTCTAGCCAAGTTCACTAACCAAAGATATAACTCCCACAGGCTCCCTATCTGAGTTTTGACTTGACTGATTCAACGCAAACACAGAAAACATTGTAGTTAATGAGAAACAATTTCAGAAAAAATAATTGAGCAAAATTTTACCCTACCCAAGTTTCCTTTGTAAAGAAAAGGAAACTTGGGTAGGGTTATCATTGGGTAGGGCCAAGATCACTAACCAAAGATATAACTCCCACAGGCTCCCTATCTGAGTTTTGACTTGACTGATTCAACGCAAACACAGAAAACATCATTGTAGTTAATGAGAAACAATTTTAGAAGTTTTTACCCCAAATTAACACTAAACAAAAAATAATTGAGCAAAATTTTACCCTACCCAAGTTTCCTTTGTAAAGAAAAGGAAACTTGGGTAGGGTTATCATTGGGTAGGGCCAAGATCACTAACCAAAGATATAACTCCCACAGGCTCCCTATCTGAGTTTTGACTTGACTGATTCAACGCAAACACAGAAAACATCATTGTAGTTAATGAGAAACAATTTCAGAACTTTTTACCCCAAATTAACACTAAACAAAAAATAATTGACCAAAATTTTACCTTTGTAAAGAAAAGGAAACTTGGGTAGGGTTATCAGGTAAAAAGGGAAGTGCACTATACTAAACAATTTTCCAGTTTTTTCCGGACGACATTATTATTATTATTTTTTTTTTTCAGGAGAGGTGAGAAAGGGTGTGTTTCTTTAAACTACTTTTGATCTCACTAATGAAGTTCAGATTTTGGGGCAAAACAAAAACAACAGTACTCTGACATTTTGATAATATTTCTCATAGTCCTGATTTAAAACCGTAAGTCGTTTATCCAGTTCCTTTTTGCAGATTGGGATCAGAATGTCAAAAATTTTAAGGAGTTTTAAAAACTTACCAGAGGCAGTAGCTGGTCCAACACCTTTCAAATTTGTGAGAGCAGTAATGGCTTGAGATAATTCTTTTGGTGGCTTTCTAAAAGCCTTTTTGCTTATCTGAAGTACAGATGTTTCTGTATTGATACGGACTAAGTCCGTTAATCTTGGACGGAATTTTCCTCTCTGAAAGAAAATTTTCTTTAAAGTACTCTCCTAAATAATATTTAAAAGTATAAAAACATTATAAAATTTAAATTTTTAAAAATAAGCATACAATTTTAAACACGTTCTTAGGAATTAGATTTTTTAATAACTTGAAACAAACTTTTAAAAACTATGTCTTAATTTAACTTTTAGAATAAACTTGATCTACCTGAATTTGTCTTATACATAAAAAAAAAGAAGGAAAAGTTAGGCATAAAAAATGATGACTGTGTCTAAAATCTGTCCTCAAAATTAAATTTAGAGGTGCAAATTGTTAGACACTGGAAAGTAAACAAACAGTGTATCGCAATAGTGTTATGGTTAAAACTTAAGTAATGGATACTTCCTGGTTAACTCTTTTTGACTATGGATTATTTGTAAAGTGTCCGAGTTGATTCGCATTTGAGTCTCAGCCGACCGGAATATGGTAATTTTCAATATCACTGGAAATTGGCATACTCCGGAGGTGTCACAACAGATATGGGTATAAATACCCAGTACTGGTAGAGGCACGCTAGCTCTTTAGCTTATGGCATGTGCTTATATCGACTTGGTTCTTTTACTTTTTGTTTATGGCTGATATCCCAATGTAGCAAACTAAGTCATACGTACAGCCAGTGGTTATGGCTATGATTAAACTCAGTGTGGAGCAGTATTGTTTTGATGTCTTCCTGTTAGCAACATAACAGTAAATGATGTCTGCTGTTATTTCTGTCTGCTTTATTTTGTGAGTAATAAATTTATTTGTATTTTTACTCACTCTGAGAACTTTCTTTTCCATCACTACGAGATGCATCACATCAACATATGACTCACCCATTGTAACTCCTTAGTCAGATACTTGTAAATTTCCTTCTTGACTAATATTACAACCAACGACTGCTAATTTTGAACCCTGGATATTGGGCAACAGTACTTCCCATTGCCAATTACAAGATAGGCTTTTTGCAATTTGCAGAGCTATGACCCAAATGGTGTATCTTAACTGGTGCTAGTGGTACTCTCAGTCAATATGTATGCAGTTATCATCCAATATAAAACTAATGGTTTTAGCAATAAATATAAATGCTGAGATATTACTTTATTGCTAAAAATGATAGTTTGCTCAACAGAAGATGAAAGTTGCATACTTGGTGAATGTTCTAAATACCCAGGAACTTTCATTTTTTAATTAAATGCTATTAGATGCAAAACACTCAGCAATGATATGTATAATAAAAATTGATGAAATCTCATTTAAATTAATGCTAATAATAAGAAAGGAACAAATACACAGGTAAAACAACATATTTTTAGTTAGACATTTAAATACGAATACATAACTTCTTGCTTTAAAAAAATTTCATATGCCAAAAATGACACTTTTTTTTCAATTTTAAAAATAGAAAAGATAAAACACACAAAAAAGCCCCTTTCACTTGATTATCTACATAGATTTGTTGTTTTATTAAATCAGTTTTTAGATTTTTAAATTGTGCTCACATGGGGTTTTAGGGGCGTTAAAAGTGATCATTTTTGAAATTTTGTAAGTTTAGCAACCCTAAAATCCAAGTAAAAAGTGGATTAGAACTTAAATTATTTTTTGTGCTTATAAAACACTTCCAACTCTTTAAATCAATCATATTTCATTCATGTCTTAATTTCATCAGCTAAACTTCAAGAATCTTAAACACGAGAAAAAAACTTCAAAAATTTCAAATTTAAGTGCTTAAAAAAAGGTTTCATTAAAAAAAAAATATTAAAATTAGTTTATATCATATGAAAGCTTGAAATCTTAGCTTTAAAATGGCACGTGAAATATTGGTTTGTGATAAATACAAGTGGTTTTATTTTGAAAAGAATGAACATAACTTTTTGCAGAAATATAACCTTGAACGATGTTTCAAAGGGCAAAATCTCCCACATTTAAAAAAAAAATTGAAATTATGGCTTTCATCTTCTTTCCAGGTATATAAGCTAATTTTAATTTTTGATCAAAATCCATTACTATGATGCAAACCCCCCCCCCCCCCCCCCCCATTTGTTGATTTGACATAGAATGACCCAATTAGTAAATAATATCAGGAAAATAAGTTCTCTCATATTTCATTAAAGCTGGCGAATCCAAGCTAATGCAACACATTCATGTAGACAACATATTATTTCCTTCCGATCTTTCTGTGTTTTGACTTTGACTCAACATAAACAAATACTTGCTCCTGCAAATTATACAAAAGAATCCTAGTCCGAAAGCTATATTTTTAAATATTGGGTTTAGAGCAAAGTGGTTTGCAGCATTCTAATTTTTAGAACTTTATACACAAAATGCATACCAAACATGGAATAATCTAGCAAAAAGTTCTAGCAAGTTATAAAAATTAAAGGCATTTTTGAAAGTTTTTATCAGGTGAAAGGGGGAATGTATTTGCATAAAAATGTTCCCTTTCTGCTATTTTTATTTTATTTCTTTTCATGAAGGAAAGTATTGTGGGGGATGTTTTCTTCGGCACTAGATTACGGCTTAATCTTAGTTTCATTTATTTTTTTGCTGGAAGATAACACTGTGGAGAATACTGCATTGTTAACAAATGGTCAAGAAGTGCATTTTTCTCACGACAAAAGGGCAAGGAGGGTGCTGTTCTCATAATAAAAAGGCATCCAGGACACCCTTTTAAAGAAGGCTGAGGCAGAGCCACCCTACAAACATTTATTATGGGGTCAATGCATGTCAAAACAACCAGTATTTAAATAATTGTTCACCACACCATCTCAGATTTTAATACTTTTTTTTATATAAGTAGACCATCATGTTAGAAGTTATTTCCCAAAACATTAGATTTTTCCCACTTATATCTTCTGAGTAAAAAATAATTTTCAAATACGCAAATTAGGTGTTCCACAAATCCATTTTTTCACTTTTATTGCATTAATTATGGAATTAGCTGTATTGTAATATCGCTACCAAATTTGGTGTTTAGGGGTACTTTTTGGTGCTGAATTCAATAAAAGAAACGAGAAGCTTCTATCTCCAACAGATTTTTAGATATAACATATTTCAACTGATAACTCTGGTAGGCCATTCCACAAAAGGGACAGGTCCCAGATTTTTTTCCTTTGGAACTTAGCATTATTAAGGTCTAATAAATTAATGTTTAAATAAGAAAGATCAATCATGCATAAAGCATTAATTATGAAACACTTTCCAACTTCAATGCAATTTCATTTCAACATCTCTAAAATGCGATACATTCCTCGGTAATATTTAAAAAATTATCACAAATACTACATTAATTTATTATATTTGAAAACTTAAAAGTGCATCGAAAAAAAAAAATGAACTTCATTCAAATGAAGTCAATTAAATATGAATCGCTTGGCTCCTCGGTAATATTTTTAACATTATCATAATATTACAATAATTTATTATATTTGAAAACTTCATCAAAAACAACTGAAATTTATTCAAATGACGCCATCGAAATATAACACACCTGGCTCTCTCTATAAAAGCAGCATTTCATTTATAACTTTCTCCCATTCATTTCATTCATCACAATACTATAATAATTTATTTTATTTAAAAGCTTAAGACCATGGAGTTACAAGTAATTAATCTCTATGCTTAAAACTTCATCGAAAAAAATCATACTTCTCTCTGTAAAATCAATGAATATTTCATTCATATCAGCTATACAGACTCTATGATCTAAATAAATTTGCGTTCAAGAAGTGCAGCAATTCTTATACAACTCATTTTACATATTTTGCTGTTTAATTTTACATAAGTGAATAATAGGCTTCGTTGCAGAAATAATCAAATTTGGATGATCATTTAAACTCAAATATATTGTAATTGCGTTGTTTCAGTATGTAGATGCACAGAATTTATGCAAAAATAAAACTGTTTTAGGACGGATACAACACTCAATATGAATTAAAAAGAACTTTAAAAATCATGATTTTGAGACAAGATGGATGCCACATTTCATTTTGAAGTGGGTCACGTGATCTCTTCATAAAATGGTCATGTGATCGCTTCATATAAGAGGTGTAATTTTTATTTAAAAAATTGCTGAATATATTTTGCTAAAATTTATATATATTTTATGAGATAATTTGAATATTACCTAAAATTTTTGAAGCAATTTGTGAATTTTAAATCCGCTTAAAAAATGTTTGAAAAATTAGATCCCATAAGGTTTAATGTATTTCATTTTTTCAACCAGGATTCAATCCAAAGCTAATTGGGTGATATTATTCATTCATATTCCCATAGGTCCCACAGACCGTCTGAACAGCATACTAAAATTTCATTCTGATTATGTCTTTTATGGCAGTTATTGTGCTAATGGACAGACAAACAGACAGAATGAACAAAGTCATAAACACTTTTCAACTTTGTTGTAAAGTGTTAAAAATTGTGATGGTGTCTAGCCTCAGAAAATTATTTTGAAAAAATCTGATGTGGGCAGCACATGACTTTCCCTGCAGACTTATATCCACGTTCTCTTTATTTTAATTACATTTATTTCACTTTTATTCAATTTTCGTTCTCATTCGGTAACCGGGCTTATTTTCAAAGGTGGCGTAGGGAAAGTACGAAAAACTAAAATATCTCGAGAACGGCTAGTCCTAGTGTAATGGGGTTGGTCTTATTCTTTTCGTCGTTAAACATTACGTATTAAACGGGCATTTTATGGATATATCTTAGTATACCTAGTTCTTTAGTTTAGATTTTGAAGATTTTTGCGGGCCGTTTTGCAAAAAAAGGCAGGTTATTTTTTTCCGAATCGTACCAAAATCTAATCAGCACCAGAGTGACCTATACGTGACTTATCTACCGAATTTTGTGAAATTCGGTCCATTAGTTTTTCAGCTAGAGTGGATACAAGCTTTTGCGGGCCATTTCGCAAAAAAATGCGGGTTCTTTTATTCCGAATCGTACCCAAAACTAATCAGCACCAGCCCCGCCCACAAGTGACTTACCTACCAAATTTTGTGAAATTCGGTCCATTAGTTTTTTAGTTACAGTGGATACAAAATCTGCACAGACAGACAGACACACAGACAGACAGACAGACAGACACACAGACAGACAGACACACAGACAGACAGACAGACACACGCACAGACGTCACGCTAAAAATGGTTTTTTCGTATTCTAGAGGTCTCGAAACGTGTAGATCCGTCGAAAACTCGAGTTGTGATTTTCGGTATGATTCCAATACTTTCCCTATACATTACCATGTATTGCAGGGAAAGTAAAAAGTTATTTTTCATTATGGCTTGCACCATGTTCAGTGACATATGAATTAGAATGGGCCTACACTATAAAATTGGCACAATTAAAAATGCAATCTTTCCCTCTCCTAACATAGTTATTAATTTAATATGTTTACACTAGGTAGCCCAATGATTTTATAGTATATTTATATGTTGTGTTTGGCAACAACCATCCTTTGTTTACATGACAGATACTGCATGTTGTTTAATTTTCTGTGGATCAAAAGCCTACTTAAACAGTCTGTTTTAACACTTTACAACAAAGTTGAAAAGTGTTTATGACTTTATTCATTCTGTCTGTCCATTAGCACGATAACTGCCGTAAAAATGACTTAATCAAAATGAAATTTTAGTATGTTGTTCAGACGGTCTGTAGGACCTATGAGAATATAAATGAATAATATCACCCAATTAGTTTTGGATTGAACCCGGGTTGAAAAAATGAAATACATTGAATCCTATGGGACCTAATTTTTCAAACATTTTTTAAGTGAATTTAAAATTCACAAATTGCTTCGAAAATTTTAGGTAATATTCAAATTGTTCCATAAAATATATAAAAAAAAAAATTCAGCGAAATATATTCAGTAGTTTTTTTAAATAAAAATCAAAATATTAATTACACCTCTTATATGAAACGATCACGTGACCATGATATGAAACAATCACGTGACCCACTTCAAAATGATATATGGCATCCATCTTGTTTCAAAATCGTGATTTTTTTAAGTTCTTTTTAATTCATATTGAGTGTTGTATCCGTCCTAAAACTACTTTATTTTTGCTTAAATTCTGCGCATCTACATACTGAAACAACGCAAATACAATAAATTTGAGTTTAAATGCTCATCCAAATTTGATTATTTCTACAACGAAGCCTATTTTTCACCTATGTAAAATGCAAACAGCAAAATATGTAGAATGAATTGTATTAGAATTGCTGTATTTCTTTAACACAAAATAATTTAGTCCATGGAGTCTGCATGGCTGATATGAATGAAATATTCATTGATTTTACAAAAAGGACGATTTTTTTCGATGAAGTTTAAAGCATAGAGTTTAATTACTTGTAGCTCCATGGTCTTAATTTTTAAATAAAATAAATTATTATAGTATTGTGATGAATGAAATGAATGGGAGAAAGTTATGAATGAAATGCTGTTTTTATAGAGAAATCCAGGCGTGTTATTTTTTCTATGATGTCATTTGAATGAATTTCAGTTATTTTCGATGAAGTTTTCAAATATAATAAATTATCATAGTATTATGATAGTTTAAAAAATATTACCGTGGAATGTATCGCATTTTAGAGATATTTAAACCAGGCAATTTATATTTCAATGCCGTCATTTAAATGAAGTGCATTTTTTTCAATGAAGGTTTTTAAGTTTTCAAATATAATAAATTAATGTACTATTGTGTAAGTTTTAAAATATTACCATGGAATGTATTGCATTTTAGACTTTGAAAGACTTTTGGTGAAACCGATGAGGTTGGCAGAAACACAAGTCATTCTTGTGTTTGCGCCTCCCCTCATCGGTTTAACCATTAAGCGGCCACTGGCACATTTGTTTCATTTCTAACCCGGCTAACTATGACGAAAAATGCTTGGATTAGTGTGTACTACCACCTCGTAAGTTTTGGTCCATCTTTTTTTAATCACCCTGTATAATCAGATTTTCGATCGAGTACTTTTACTTTCCTTATATGCATAATGTATTAGGAAAGTATTGTGACGGGGTCGAAAATTCGTATCAGAGTTTTCAACGGGAGAGCACGTTTCAAGCATCCCTGATCAAGAATCAAACATTTTTGAGGTGATGTCTGTGTGTGTGAAAGTATGTGTGTGTGTGTATGTGTCAGTGAGTCTGTGGAGACAATATCTCACGAACGAATTGAACGATTCGAATAAAATTTGGTACAAAAATTACAATCCGTGAATACTGGAAGCCTATTGTTTTTATACGTAATCGAATGTTCAGAACCCCCCCCCCCCTAAATTTTCCGAGTGAAATTTTGAAAAATTAATCAAAAAATCAATACCTTTAATAAAGTTACGCAGATAAACATTTCTTATGTAATTTTCCCTTAGAAAACTATTGACATAAACTTTAGAACGCTAGCATGTTCTCGAGATATTGGACATTTTAAAAATAAATTTATCAAAAAATCGATTAACTGTTGAGAAACATGTTCACTTTTCACATGTAATATGCGATATATTGAGTGACATCATTCTCGTGCATCTAGCTCGTTCCATACATGAGAAAAGATACTTTGAGTAATACTTTTGCATTTGAACACCAATAATCATTTATATGCTATGAGAATAACTTATATCTCCGTCCATACCGCTTGGCGAGATTTCGGCGACGAATTTGGCAGAATGTCACTAACTTAACAACAACTTTTTTAAATGTTGCCAAATTAACAAAAATCTCGCCAAATGGATACAAATGACGCTAAATAAATGAAAATGACAACTGACTGACAAAAATTCAATATCTTGGAAAGAAAATAAATATCTACTAGAAGAAAAACCTATTTTTTTACTGTAAAAGTAGTAAATTCATTGCATTATATAAGGAAAGTCATGTGTTGACCACATCAGATTTTTTATTTCGATATTACAAAAGTTGAATTTTATTCTATAAGAGGTTATTCACGCAAAAACATTTCGATTCAATCGGGATAGAGCCGCAGACAATTTGTTGCCTACATTTCAAAATTTTAAACGGATCCTACATTTAGATCAAAGTAAATATCCTGATCTTTACATCTTTCCCAGCACTCTGAGGGTTTTAAGGGATAGTATCCTGTTTGATGTAATTCTCCGTGAATTAAGACAAGTTACCTAAAATCGTAAGATAGTCGGAAAATTCCAATTTCAGTAATCATCATATATCCCTTTCATCCAATGCATTTAACCTTGAGTAAAAAGTTGAGGAGTTTTTGCAAAGAAATTCTACTTTAGTAGAGAAACAGAGCAGCGGCCTCAGATTGGTCAAATGGAGGCCTGTCCCTCGGATTCCTTCCACTACTGCATACCTTCAATGTTAAGAAAAGAATCTAGCGTAGAGATTGGACTGAGTTTACACAATAGGGGACTTGATTAAAAATTCATGGAAATATGTCACTGAGACTAAAATGTAGAGTTATGTTTAAAGGTTAAAAATATATTAACTTTCTAATACTGTGAAATAGAGAGAATGCATTGTTTTAACGAAATTTTTTATTTCGAGATTTTGATGCCAATATTTATTTTATGACCTCCTGAACACGTTTTAAAAATTTTAGTGTGATCCAGTCTGTCTGTTCGATTTCTTGTGTGCATGACAGCTTCCATAAATATTAATGGCATTTCACGAAACTTTATATTCAGCTTTGTTCAAAAAATCTAGAACGAGATAGAATTTTTTTGAAATTCGAGTGAAAACTTTGAAATTTATTCGTAGGTTTATAATTTCTTAATAGGCAACATAGGGCTAAATTTGACATAATTATGCATGAAAGGAGTTATTTATGGATCAATGATAGCAAAACTTAACAGTTTCAATCATTGTAGTAAAACCAAGAAAGATCAATCATGCATAAAGCATTGATTATGAAACACTTTCCAACTGCTATGTAATTTTATTGAAACATCTTTAAAATGCGATACATTCAGCGGTAATATTTTAAAAATTATCACAATAATGCA
The DNA here is from genome assembly GCA_951213105.1 of Amaurobius ferox. Taxonomy (NCBI): domain Eukaryota; kingdom Metazoa; phylum Arthropoda; class Arachnida; order Araneae; family Amaurobiidae; genus Amaurobius; species Amaurobius ferox. Next base: position 66,285,505 of record OX578134.1, read on the forward strand.
ATCATTTATTATATTTGAAAAATTAAAACTTCATCGAAAAAAATGAAATTTATTCAATATAAATGTCCTGGCTTTCTCTGAAAAAGCAGTAAAAATTTCATTCACACACTTTTTTCAATTATTTTCATTCATCACAATACTACAATATACAATAATTTATTTTACTTAAAAACTTAAAACCATGGAGGTAAAAGTAATTTAACTCAATGCTTCAAGCTCCATCAAAAAATTCTGCTATAAAATTGTCTGCGTTTCTATGTAAAATCAATGTTTCATTCATATCAGCTATATTGCAGACTTCAGAGCTAAATAATTCTGCATTAAAGAAATTTAGCAATTTGTATACAACTCATCCTAGAGCTTCATGTGTTTACATTGTCCATAAGTGAAAATTAAGCTTTGTTGTAGAAATAACTAAAGTTTGATGATCATTTAAACTCAAATATATTCTAATTGCGTTGTTTCAGAATACAGATGCACAGAAATTAAGCAAAAATAAAGCGGTTTTAGGACGGATACAACACTAAATATAAATTAAAAATAACTCTAAAAATCACGATTTTGACACAAGATGGATGTCATATTACTTTCCTTATATACATAATGTATAACAAAAGTATTGTGACGGGGTCGAAAATTCGAAATCTAGTTTTCGACAGGAGAGCACGTTTGAAGCATCCCTGATCACGAATCAAACATTTTTGAAGTGATGTCTGTGTGTGTGTGTGTGTGTCAGTGAGTCTGTGGAGATGATAATTGACGAACGAATGGACCAATTCGAACCAAATTTGGTACAAAAATCACAATCCGTAAAAACTGGAAGCTTATTGTTTTTATGCGTAATTGAATGTTCAGAACCCCCCTAAATTTTCGAATAAAATTCTGAAAAAATCGTCAAAAAATCAAAACCACTAATAAAGTTACGCAAATAGACATTTCTTATGTAATTTTTCATTAGAAAACGATTGACATAAATTTTAGAACGCTAACATGAACCGTTCTTGAGATATTGCACATTTTTCAAAAAAATTATTAAAAAGTCATAAAATGAAAAAACAATATTTCCTATTGAGATACATGTTCACTTTTCATATGTAATACCATGCGATAAATTGGGTGACATCATTCTCGTGGATCTAGCTTGTTCCATTCATGAAAAAAGATACTTTGAGTAATACTTTTGTATCTGAACGCCAATAGTCATTTATCTGCTGTAAGAACAACTTATTTCTTCGTCCATAACGCTTGGCGAGATTTTTGCGACGAATTTGGCGGAATGTCGATTTTTGCGACGAATTTGGCGACTTTTTGAAATGTTACCAAATTAACGAAATTCTTGCCAAATGGATAAAAATGACGCTAAATCAATGAAAATGACGATTAATTGTCGAAAATTCAATATCTTGGAAAGAATATTAGTATCTACTATAAGAAAAACCTATTTTTTCACTGTAAAAGCAGTAAATTCATTACATTATATAAGGAAAGTCATGTGTTGCCCACATCAGATTATTTTATTTTGAAGTGGGTCACTTGATCCCTTCATATAATACGGGTGTAATTATTGATTTAATTTTTATTTAAAAACTACCCAATATATTTTTTTATATTTTTATGGGATAATTTGAATATTTTCGAAAACGTTCGAAGCAATTTGTGAATTTTAAATTCGCTTTAAAAATGTTTGAAAAATTAGGTCCCATACGGTTTAATGTATTTCATTTTTTCAACCCGGGTTCAATCCAAAACTAATTGGGTGATATTATTCATTTATATTCCCATAGGTCCCACAGACCGTCCGAACAACATACCAACATTTAATTCTGATAAAGTCATTTTTACGGCAGTTATCGTGCTGACAGACAGACAGATAGACAAACAGAATGAACAAACTCATACACTTTTCAGCGTTATAACTTTTGTATTCTTCTTGTTCTTCGACCCAGATAAATCAAACTTTTTTGTGTTCTTGACTTTCTTAGTTTTCTCGAGGGGGGCTTTTCTTAGCTTTCTAAGGGGATCCCACCCCCCAGAAAAAGTATGTTATCAAATTTGGTATCAATCAAAAGATTTTTTCAAGCCTTTATATATGAAGTGTGATAAGCTATAATTGTGTTCACTTGGTTCAACAATACATATTTAAAAAAAAAATTTTTTTGCAAAAAAAAAAAAAAGTTAATTAAAAATGGATTTTGGCATGAGAAAGTTGGGTTAAGTCACACTCCAATTCATTTTAAGTATAGTAATTATAAACAAAAAATGGCAGGTGTTCGAGTAAAGTAAAAGTATATTTCCTCTTTGCCAGAAATATCCAAACTTCCCACATCGCAAAGCATTGATACCTTTTCCGAAACTTTCTAGAATAAAACATCTCTGAGAAAGATGTACTGCTTGCAATACTTTCATCAAACCTTCAAGGATATAAATACAAATAAATACACCTGGAGTTTTTAACACTTTACAACAATGTTGAAAAGTGTTTATGACTTTGTTCATTCTGTCTGTCTTGTCTGTCCGTTAGCACGATAACTGCCATAAAAATGACTTAATCAAAATGAAATTTTAGTATGTTGTTCAGACGGCCTGTAGGACCTATGGGAATATAAATGAATAATATCACCCAATTAGTTTTTTTACCGGCCGTCCAAATAGATACTCAAGTCCTCAGGATGAGTCGGATGGTCTGGGTCTTCTACCCAGACCGTCCGACCCGGACGGTCTGGGTAGAAGACCCCGGGTTGAAAAAATGAAATACATTGAGCCCTATGGGACCTAATTTTTCAAACATTTTTTAAGCGGATTTAAAAACGACAAATTGTTTGGAAAATTTTAGGTAATATTCAAATTGTTCCATAAAATATATAAAAAAAAATTCAGCGAAATATATTCAGTAGTTTTTTAAATAAAAATTAAAATAATAATTACACCTCTTATATGAAACGATCACGTGAACATGATATGAAAAGATCACATGACTCACTTCAAAATGAAATATGGCATCCATCTTGTCTCAAAATCGTGATTTTTAAAGTTCCTTTTAATTCATATTGAGTGTTGTATCCATGCTAAAACCACTTTATTTTTGCTTAAATTCTGTGCATCTACATACTGAAACAACGCAATTACAATATATTTGAGTTTAAATGCTCATCCAAATTTGATTATTTCTACAACGAAGCCTATTTTTCACCTATGTAAAATGTAAACAGTAAAATATGTAGAATGAGTTGTATTAGAATTGCTGTATTTCTTTAACACAAAATGATTTAGTTCATGGAGTCTGCATAGCTGATATGAATGAAATATTCATTGATTTTACAAATATAAGGACGATTTTTTTCGATGAAGTTTTACGCATAGAGTTTAATTACTTGAAGCTCCATGGTCTTAATTTTTAAATAAAATAAATTATTATAGTATTGTGATGAATGACATGGATGGGAAGTTATTTCTGAATGAAATGCTGCTTTTATAGAGAGAACCAGGCTTGTTATTTTTTCTATGACATCATTTGAACGAATTTCAGTTGTTTTCGATGAAGTTTTCAAATATAATAAATTATCGTAGTATTATGATAATTCTAAAGTAATTACAAAGGAATGTATCACATTTTAGAGATGTTTAAACCCGGTAATTTATATTTCAATGCCATCATTTGAATGATGGCTCATTTTTTTCGATAAAGGTTTAAGTTTTCAAATATAATAAATTAATGTAGTATTGTGATAAGTTTTAAAATATTACCGAGGAATGTATTGCATTTTAGACATGTTTAAATAAAATTGCATTGAAGTTGGAAAGTGTTTCATAATCAATGCTTATGACTGATCTTTCTTGTTTTTACTGTATTGGATCTAATGATCTAATTAATGTTTTAATATTTTCTTGTATAAAGACCAGCTAAGTTGCTTATTTTAGTTTGATTTAAGATGTCTTCAGAAACAGAAGATTAAACAACATGCAGTATCTGTCATGTAAACAAAGGATGGTTGTTGCGAAACACATAAATATACTATAAAATTATAGCATCACCTAGTGTAAATATATTAATTTAATTAAATTAATAACTATGTTAGCAGAGGTAAAGATTACATTTTAAATTGTGCCAATTTTATAGTGTAGGCCCATTGTAATTCAATAGTTCATTGAACATGTTGCAAGACATATAATGAAAAATAACTTTTTTCAAAATAATTTTCTGAGGCTAGACACAATCACAATTTTCTAACCATTAACTTATTAGACCTTAATAATGCCAAGTTTCAAAGGAAAAAAATCTAGGGCCTGTCCCTTTTGTGGAACGGCCTACCAGAGTTATCAATTGAAATATGTTATATTTAAAAATCTGTTGGAGATATAAGCTTCTCGTTTATTTTATTGAATTCAGCACCAAAAAGTACCCCTAGACACCAAATTTGGTAGCGATATTACAGCTAATTCCAGAATTAATGCAATAAAAGTGAAAAAATGGACGTGTGTAACACCTAATTTGCATATTTGAAAATTATTTTTTACTCAGAAGATATAAGTGGGAAAAATCTAATATTTAGGAAATAACTTCTAACATGATGGTCTACTTATATAAAGAAAATTATTAAAATCTGAGATGGTATGGCGAACATCACTGGTTGAACTGACATGGAATGATCGTATGGGACCCCTCCTTCATATTTGGTTTTCACAATTTTGAAAATTTTTCACGTCTTCTCCCACAACAATTGGAGGTCTGCTCCACATTTGAGTGGAGCCCATACACACCCCTCTATATATATCCGGCCGTCCAAATAGCTGCTCTTAGTCCTCTGGACGAGTCGGACGGTCTGGGTCTTCAACACCCCTCTTTATGGGCAGCTCTACCTGTGGGAAACTCTGTAGGAATGATAATGGTGGTGATGTTCCTATGTTTTATTAGTGTTCAGGCTGCAATGTTGTGTTAAATAATTTCTACCATTTATTGTAAAATATTTTAGTTAATTTGTGGCATAACAAAATAAAAGTTGTTTTAAATGTTTCAATATAAATTGCATTATAAAAATAATACTGAAATAGCCCTCTCATATAAAGTCACTTCCGCACGACATTGTGCCTTTCACATGATATAAATATTTTCCTTCATAAAAGTATATATAACTTATTAGAATCCTAAGAAATTCTGAAAAGATCAACCTTTAATGATGCCATTTATTTGCAAAAATGAAGACAAAATCAGTTTAGAAAAAAAACTATGATAAAGTTTTCCCTGATAAAATTTATGCCTAAAAAAATTGCATTTTTGCAAAATAATTACTCAATATTTATACATTATACATTAGAAATGATATGTTTGCATTGTTTACTTGAATTGGTGTGAAAACAACAACAAAAGAATCTAGTATTTTAATATTTTGTACATTTTTCACACAAATAAACACCTGTCATTGAAATGTTTTTATCATGTTTACGATCAAAATATGCATTAAAATTTCATTAAATCATGCTAAATAGCTCAGTCATCTATTAGAAACCTTTAAAAACATTATCAAGCCATTACTTCAAGCAAAAGTATTGAAACGGAGGTTAAATTTTTTTTTTTGGAACCTGAAAATTGACATTTATCAAAAGTTCATTCAGCCATATACTTTTAAAACTATATGCAACAAAAATCAATTCACTGCAGCAGTAAGTACATATATTACCATTAGCTTCCATTTTACAATCTGAATAAGTTCTTCATGTACAATATAGGGAGGTTTCCTCGACTGAATAATCTTTGGTAATTGTTCTTGGTACCTAGAAATCAATAACAGTTATTCAGTTTATTTTTGAATAAATAATGCAATTCTTGTTAAGAAAGAAGTACAAACACTGATGCAAAAGACTGATGAAAGAACAAAGTTCCCCATCTTTTCAAGAAAAAAATATACATTTTCTCCAAGAAAATCCAATTTCCTCCATCAAAAGAATTTTAGATTTAATTGCCTAAATCTAGATAAAAAAAAAAACTGATGTAAAAAAGATAAATAAAATGACAAGCAAATTCAAATTCTCTTTTATCCCAAAATTATTTTTTACTCATTTACTTTTTCAAAAAGGGAGAGCTGCCTGAGATCAATAACTTCTGCAGATGCAGAAAATCAATACAATAATGAGCAAGCATCACTATGCAAAGCATTCAGAAAATGCAAACTCTTAACAGGCAAAGGGATTCTGTTACAAATAGAATGAAGTTTTATCTTTTTGCCTTCCCTACTTTGGATAAATTATGCAGCTCAAGAGGTTTCGACTGGCAGCATGGTTGAGTTAAAAAAATGGAGCTGCTGCATTTGAACAAAAACATGAATTGCTCATTACATAACTTGGCAATTTTTAAAATGGGGTGGCTTTTAAATAAAAAGTCACAAAAGATTAAGAGAACAGGGAATTAAAAAAATCTTCATCAAGCATTCAAGAATAATGAATTCTGATGAAAAATTAAGGATGTCTGAAACACATAATTACAAGTTAAAATGCATATATTTTATAAAAGACTTATTAATAAATAAATAGTCCAATTTAAAACAAGTATATATTCATTGTAATATCTTGAGATTGTATGTACAACGGTAAAAACAAACAGAAAACCAAAATTACCTTTAGGAAAAAGTTGCCCCTATAAGATTTCATAACTTAATGGAAACTATATTATGTGCCAAAAAAAACATACAATAATTTTAGGAAATCCAGAAAAATAAACCAAACAAAATAAAATGATTTTTTTTTTTTAATTTTTTGTTTTTTAATATTTGCAATCTCCTACATTTGTTACTAAATATTTTCAGATTATTGATATTAATTAATGTTTTCTGCTTAGAAATCCTGTCATAGAAAAAAAAGAAAAAAAAAATGTTTAGAAAACATTCTTAAATGAAGCCAATGACTTGCTTTTCTTTTGGGATGATTATTTTGTTACTTTTTTCTGAAAAGTAATGAAAATTTAGTTACATTAAAAGTTACTTCTATTAATTTTTCTGTTATTTTCTTTCAAATTGCTAGGCTATCACCAGGCCTGAGGGCTGACAGCACTAGGCATCAGATGTGCTGCTCATATTACTAGGACAACTCGGCTTAAAAAAGACGTGGGTTTACCCATAAAATTTTGAAATTGTTCTCAAATATTACATTTAACAAGAATAATATGTCCAGTGACTATAAAAGTATATAATTTGTCATTACAACAACTATACTCATAGATATATTAAATAACAAGGTAAAAAAAGGGCTTTAATATAGAAATCCATAAAAATATGCTACACAAAATTTTTATTTATAACACCAGAAAAAACATTTTTCTAGATCACAAATTTAAAACAATGCACATTAGACATTTAAATGAAAAATAATTTAGAATTGCTAAACCTAATCCAAATCACATATAATTTACTGTTTATGAAATAAATTCTTAAATATATAAAAGTAATAAGAAAGAATTAAAAACTACTTATTTAAGAAATTACTTATTTAAGAAACTTACTTATTTAAGAAATAAATAGTTAAATGCTATATTAACAGTGTTCAAAAAATGCCTGCTGACACGAATTTTTTTTTTAAACCCAAAAAACCATGGTTAAAACAAAAACAAAAGAAAAATAGTTTAAACCAGCTAACCCTGCTGCTGATAATTGAAAGGAAAATCTGAAGGACTTCTGCTTATGCCCTAGCATGTAAATTACCAAAATATTTTGAAAGAAACTCATTTTAAAAGCATTATCATTGTGTCCCAGGGACCCGAAAAAACATTCGTGACGAAAATAGATACTCTCATACCAGGGTTCCCACTAAGTCAGGAAAAGAGGGGGAGAATTTCTCTCCTTCCAAAAAATTTTGGGAGAGATTTTCTGTTTTAAGGAGAGACACTTAAAATTTCATTTTTTTTTTAACATGCTAATTTAGAAAGTAATAAAAAAGAAAGCATTAAATATAACTCATATTCTTCGACATTTAAATTTTTTAATTCTTAAAACTAACATTCTTTTAACATTCTTACTAACATTCTTTTTAAAAATTAATTAGGAGTCGTTTAAGTATTAAGTAAGCACATTTTTGGTAATTTCATAACTCTCCCCCCCCCCCCCCCCACACACACACTTGTTAGCAAAAATACTCAAATTCCTGACTTCCCCCATGCTTATGTTATGATTTTATTTGCTGACATTAAAACGTCTACATGGGTTATTTTATGTAAAATGACTCACATGCGAATTTACGATTTTTTTGTCTGTAAACTGCAAAAGTCGAAGGCCGACTGTATTTACTTTATATTTTGATTTTTAAAATCATTTTATGATCAATTTTCATGCAGCAATAGCAATTAAAAACTTTAACGATTTTTGATCGCCGAAAACTATTTCACTAGGCAAATAGAATTAGGTAATAAATTTGACTTTATGTTTGAAAATGGATTTTTTTTTTTTTTTACGAAACTTGCAGAACATAAGGATTGCATCATCCTTTTGATGAATCTCAAGCCAGTCATGTGATTTTAACCATTTTGTTTGACTCGACTTTTTCTTTTTGTTTTCAAAATAGCCCTTTATTTCATAAATAATACGTTTGTAAAATAATTTTTCTGTATGAAACGCGAAACAATTACAAACACTGTAGTCGATGCAAACAGATTGGAAAAGTGGGAAATATTTTTCAAATTAAACGAGGTATGCCGAGGATAGCGTACAAATGCAGATTTTCGTGATGCTGCTGCAAAATAACCTTTCATTTTATTAATAATACGGTAGAAAAATGGTTTGGTTTTTATTATTTGTATATTAAACGACATAATTATAAAAAAATTCAGTCGATGCAAATATATTGTGAAAATGGCAAAAAGATATTCATTGGTCATCTCTCCTCAAAAAATGTGGGAATCGCCGTATGCGAACGCCGTTTTCGCAATCGCGGAGAAACAGATTTTCAGATCATGTAAGAAAGGAATGTCTCTGATAAAAAATTCGTTGCTTTGTTCAAATTTTGTAACATTTTTTGGGCATATATGGCCAATTTCACGACATTTTCGGGATTTTTGTAACCTGTAGACATACTGTGTACGGGGGAAAGGATTTTCGTCCGCGGAAAGAAGAAAATTTCTCGAGCAAAACACAAAAAATGCGGGAAGTACGCGGAAAGAGCATATGGCAAAATATAGAGAAAGAATGGAAAGAGCATATTCAAATCCGTGAAAGAATCCTATACAAAAAAAAGCAAAATTTTATTTGATCGAATTTGCCACCCGCGCAAGCTGAGGGGACACTTATAGTTTTCTATAAAATATCTCTCTAATTAGAAACACGTAGTACTTTAGTGTACCCAAATCGCGATTGACTGCGATTCAGACGTAGCTACGAAATCGCGGTCCGCGACCGCTCGGCAATCGGCCCGCGATTCGCAACAACGAGGCAACTGATCTCGATTTGCGGTCGCGAAGCAATCGGCCCGATCTGGATCGGGCACGGATTTCTCGGTATCCAATTTGAAGGAAAAAATAGTTTTAGGCCGGAACTGGAGAGAGAGAAATTCTCGCGCAGTCTAAATTTTTACGCGAGATTTTTCATGGATTGCGCGAGAATCTCGCGGGTTCGCGCTGAAATGGGAACCCTGTCTCATACTATTCATGTTTGATTGCTAAGTGTATATTTCAGCCATTTAAAAAAATGTGCAGAAAATTATGTACATGTGCATTACGATAATCTTTAAATGGAAAGTGGGGTGCTTACAGCAGGTTATAGCACAAAAGGAATAAAATAATATTTTTTTTTTTGTAAAAAGGTGTGCATTTTTTACACAGGATTAAAAAATACTTAAATTAAACTTTTAAAAATAATTGCTATATATAATATTAAAATTTGTTTAAAAATACATGTTATTATACACAATTGAATGGGCGAGCATCCTGAGATAAAAGACGATTTGATGGACATTGAGTTAAATATATATTTATCATCAAAGCATTTTCCTCTAGCAGAATCCAAGAACATTCCATATTTATTATATTTTTAAAAATTTTACAGAATTTAATGCAGAAAGAATAGGTTATCAAAATGTTTACCTGCTGTTATCAGAATGAGTAAAATGTTATTTGTACCCTTTTGGTACTTGTCTCTCTTTTTTTTAAAATATAGCATTACTTCCCTAACAAAATGATCAAAGGTTTCTTATAAAGTTACTTGCCTTTCAAACAGTTGTGTAAAGAATATTATATTTCATTTTCAAATTAATTAGAAACAAAGAAAAATAAAAGAAAATTTTCCAGAAAAAACAGCAGAAAATTTTACGGTAGAGGGTCATTCCGTGCCAAATCAACCAATGGTCTGAACCTTGACACCATGGAAATTGATAGTTTTTGGTACAGTGGTAGTACCAGTGAAGCTGACAAAAACTGTAAAATATTAAATTTTTTGGGCTCTTAGTTTTTCAGTTATTGACTTTCAAAAAAGCGAAATCTGCCAAATTTGGCAAAGTTTTGAAATCTTTAAACAGCTGTAGATCAAAAACTATTTAACCTAGAGAGCTCAAATTGGTGTCATTTTCTTTTGCTTTTAATGAGGCTTAATTTGATATATAACATGACTATGCTATTTCAAATTTGAGTTTTTTGAAAAGCTGCAAAAAAAGTTTTTTTAAACTCAAAAACACCCCTTTTAATTGTTCTGAAAAAAAATATATGCTTTAAAGATGTTAATGGACTACTTGTATGACAAGTTTCATAATGGGATGCCAATGCGTTCCTTTGAAAATTATTCTTTTTGTATTAAACTTATGTGAAATTAGCTAAATTACAAAAAAATTTAATTTCCTACAGGAACCCCTTAACGACAGACTATGAAATTTGGCACACAAATAGCCCCTTAATGTCCAACATATATTTTTTTGAAAAAAAAAAAAACGTTTTTTTTTTTTAGATTTTCAAAAAAAAGAAAAAAAAATTTAAATTTGAATTTTTTAAAATATTACAAAGAGTTAGAATACCATAATAATGTTGTATATCAAATTAAGGCTTATCGAAAACAAAAGAACAGCACCAATTTGAGCTCTCTGGATCAAATAGGTTTTGACTGTTTAAAGATTTCAAAACTTTGCCAGATTTGGCTTTTTAAAAAAAGTGAATAACTGAAAATCTAAGAGCCCAAAAAATCTGAAATTTTACAGTTTTTGTAAACTTTACTGGTACTATTACTGTACCAAAAATGATCAATTTCTGAGGTATCAAGGTGCAAACCATTAATTGATTTGACAAGGAATGACATACATTTAGTACATAACTCATTAACCAGTTGTTTCAAACATTCAGACCCACATATGTTCTTTTCAATTTTAACAATTTGCTACACACTTAATATTTTACATGTCATTCAAAATTTAATTTTGTATTTACAATCATAATTGCAAAACCTCACTTTTTTCAAGAACTTTTAAAATAAGTACATCTTCAAACTGAGTGAAGACAATTTCATTTCTTTCTTGCTCAGAGTACAAACTCTCCCAGTTTCAGTAACAGGCTCTACTTTTTGCAAAATGGTCTCAGCTGGCACATTCAGTACGTCACTCGGTTGAGGATAAAAGAAAGAAGGAGAAGGTCCCTTAGGATGTAGGAAGCTTACTTTATAGTTGCTTGTAACATTATTATTCTCAAAAATACATGCAAGTCACTAAGATCCTTCATTGACTATAAATCCAGACTTAATTTTTGCTAAATTAGTTGGTGTAATATAGTATAATACTGTCACACATGCAATAAACTAATGTTCACTACAGTAATAATGCTTAACAAGAAACAGATTTTCAGAAATTGGGTAAAAAGAATGAAGTTTTTGAGTACATAGACTTTTGAGTATACTGCACAGTTGATGAGTATGAAGAAGTTAAAGAAATACTGTCGCCACGGTTCAATGATTCTAAGGCAATTGTGGGTACTGAAAAATTTTATTCTTTTTACCCAATTTCTTAAAATCTGCTTCATGTTACACATTATTACTGTAGTGAACAACAGTTTACTAAACGTGTGACAGCATTAGAATATATTACACTAACTAATTTAGCAAAAATTGAATCTGGATTTGCCACTATAGACTATAAAGAAGCTTCCTACATCATAAGGGACCTTCTCCTTCTTTCTTTTATCCTCAACTGAGTGACGTACTGAATGTGCCAGCTGAGACCATTTTGCAAAAAGTAGAGCCTGTTACTGAAACTGGGAGAGTTTGCACTCTGAGCAAAAAAGAAATGAAATTATCTTCACTCAGTTTGGAGAAGTACTTATTTTAAAAGTTCTTGAAAAAAGTGAGGTTCTGTAATTGATTGTAAATACAAAATTAAATTTTGAGTGACATATGTGAAATATTAAGTGTGTAGCAAATTGTTAAAATTGAAAAGAACATATGTGGGCTGAATGTTTGAAACAACTGGTTAATGAGTTATGCACTATGTATGTCATTCCATGTCAAATCAATGGTTTGAACCTTGATACCTCAAAAATTGATCATTTTTGGTACAGTGATAGTACCAGTAAAAGTTTACAACAAGAAAGATCAATCATGCTTAAAGCATTGATTATGAAACACTTTCCAACTTCAATGCAATTTTATTTAAACATGTCTAAAATGCAATACATTCCTCGGTAATATTTTAAAACTTATCACAATACTACATTAATTTATTATATTTGAAACCTTAAACCTTCATCGAAAAAAATTAACTTCATTCAAATGACGGCATTAAAATATAAATTGCCTGTTTTAAACATCTCTAAAATGTGATGCATTCCTCGGTAATAATTTTAGAATTATCATAATACTACGATAATTTATTATATTTGAAAACTTTATCGAAAACAACTGAAATTCATTCAAATGACGTCATAAAAAAATAACACGCCTGGCTCTCTCTATAAAAGCAACATTTCATTCATAAATAATTCCCCCATTCATGTCATTCATCACAATACTATAATAATTTATATTATTTAAAAATTAAGACCATGGAGCTACAAGTAAGTAAAACTCTATGCGTAAAACTTCATCGAAAATTATCGTCCTTCTCTTTCTAAAATCAATGAATATTTCATTCATATCAGCCATGCAGACTCCATGGACTAAATGATTTTGTGTTAAAGAATTACAGCGATTCTAATACAACTCATTCTACATATTTTGCTGTTTACATTTTACATAGGTGAAAAATAGGCTTAATAGTAGAAATAATCAAATTTGTATGAGCATTTAAACTGAAATATATTGTCATTGCGTTGTTAAAGTATGTAGATGCACAGAATTTAGGCAAAAATAAAGTAGTTTTAGGATGGATACAACACTCAATATGAATTAAAAAGAACTTTAAAAATCACGATTTTGAGACAAGATAGATGCCATATATCATTTTGAAGTGGGTCATGTGATCGTTTCATATCATGGACACGTGATCGCTTCATATAAGAGGTGTTATTATTATTTTAATTTTTATTTAAAAAACTACTGAATATATTTCGCTGAATTTTTTTTTATATATTTTATGGAACAATTTGAATATTGCCTAAAATTTTCGAAGCAATTTGTGAATTTTAAATCCGCTTAAAAAATGCTTGAAAAATTAGGTCCCATAGGGCTCAATGTATTCCATTTTTTCAACCCGGGTTCAATCCAAAACTAATTGGGTGATACTATTCATTTATATTCCCATAGGTCCTATAGACCGTCTGAACAACATACTAAAATTTCATTTTGATTAAGTCATTTTTACGGCAGTTATCGTGCTAACGGACAGACAGACAGACAGACAGACAGACAGAATGAACAAAGTCATAAACACTTTTTAACTTTGTTGTAAAGTGTTAAAAACTGTAAAATTTCAGATTTTCTGGCTCTTAGATTTTCAGTTATTCACTTTTTTAAAAAAGCCAAATCTGGCAAAGTTTTAAAATCTTTAAACAGTTGTATATTAAAAACTATTTGACCCAGAGAGCTCAAATTGGTGCCGTTCTTTTGTTTTTGATGAGCTTTAATTTGATATACAGCATGATTATAGCATCCTCTCTTTTTTTTTTTTTAAATTACAAACTAAAAAAAGAATTTTTTTTAGAAAATCTAAAAAAAAGCTGATTTTTTTTCAAAAAAAATATATGCTTTAAAGACATTAGGTAACTATTTGTGTGCAAATTTCATAGTCTGTCATTAAGGGGTTCCTATGGAAATTAAATTTAACGAATTTCACGTATAGTTTTAATACAAAAAAAAAAATAATTTTCATAGGAAGTCCATTAACATCTTTAAAGCATATATTTAAAAAAAAAAATTAAAAGAGGTGTTTTTGAGATTTAAAAAGAAATTTCTTTTGAAGCTTTTCAAAAAATTCAAATTTGAAACAGCATAGTCATGTTATATATCAAATTAAGGCTCATTAAAAGCAAAAGAAAATGACACCAATATGAGCTCTCTAGGTTAAATAGTTTTCGATCTACAGCTGTTTAAAGATTTCAAAACTTTGCCAAATTTAGCAGATTTTGCTTTTTGAAAGTCAATAACTGAAGAACTAAGAGCTCAAAAAATCTGAAATTTTACATTTTTTGTCGCCTTGATAGTTTCCATAAATAAACAAAGAATCATAAAATTCAGAATCGTGACGGTTCAAATTTTTTTTTTGTTATTGGTTGATTTGACATGGAATGACCCTAAAACAGTGGAACATTTTACAACTCATATCTCTACTCTAAAGCCTACTCACAGCCCATTATTGATATGTTTGTAAAAACTGCTGTGAAACAATTTGAAATCTCAATTACAAAAGCAATGCTTTAATTTAGTTATTTTTCTAAATAATTTAATTTTAATCAGTGTTTCTGTGCTATAATGTTTAACTAACTTTGTAACTTTTCTGTAGAGTAACTCTGTTAATATTAGTAGTAATCTTCTTAGGTATAAATTTATTACTTTCCCTACAATACATGGTAATGTATAGGGAAAGTATTGGAATCACACAGAAAATCGCAACTCGAGTTTTCCACGGATCTACAAGTTTCGAGACTTCTAGAGTACGGAAAAACTATTTTTAGCGTGACATCTGTGTGTGTGTGTGTCTGTGCAATGTATGTATCCACTCTAACTCAAAAACTAATGGACCGAATTTCATAAAACTTGGTATAAGACCCTTGGGTGCGACTCTGGTGCTGATTAGTTTTGGGTACAATTCGGAAAAAAGAACTCACTTTTTTTTGTGAAATGGCCAGCAAAAATCTCATGCATTCACTCTAGCTGAAATACGAATTGACCAAATTTCATAAAACTTAATATAAGACCCTTGGGTGCGACTCTGGTGCTGATTAGTTTTGGGCACAATTCGGAAAAAAGAACCCACTTTTTTTTGTGAAATGGCCAGCAAAAATCTCATGCATTCACTCTAGCTGAAATATGAATTGACCAAATTTCACAAAATTTGGTAAATAAATAACATGTGGGATACTCTGGTGCTGATTAGATTTTGGTACGATTCGGAAAAGAACAACCTGCTTATTTTTACGAAATGGCCCGCAAAAATCGCCTATATCTAAAAAAAGACTATGTATGTTCAAATGTATCAATTAAATGCTTGTTTTAAACATTTTTGACAAGGAAAATAATAAGAACAACTAAAATTACTCTAGGACTAACCTTTCTCGAGATATTTGAGATTTTTCACATTTTTTTTTATGCTGCCTTTGGGAAAATGTTTAATTACCAAATAAAAGCAGAAACTGAAAAAATGTGAATTTAGTGTCATTTTGTGCAATTAAACTTAATATAATGAGTTCTTAAAGAAATAAAGAAAAAATGAATTTGAGTCTGCAGAGAAAAGTCATTTACTGCCCACATCAGATTTTTACTTTCCCTGCAAAACATGGTAATGTATAGGGAAAGTATTGGAATCATACCAAAATTCACAACTCGAGTTTCCGACAGATCTACACGTTTCGAGACCTCTAGAATACGAAAAACTATTTTTAGCATGATGTCTGTGTGTATGTGTCTGTCTGTGCAATGTATGTATCCACTAACTAAAAAACTAATGGACCGAATTTCATAAAATTTGGTAGGTAAATCACTTGGGTGAGACACTGGTGCTGATTAGTTTTTGAAGACAGAACCTGCCTTTTTTTTTGCAAAATGGCCCGCAAAAATTGCCTGTATTCACTCTAGGTGAAAACTAATACACCAAATTTTACAAAATTCGGTAGATAAGTCACTTGTGGGTTACCCTGGTGTTGATTAGATTTTGGTACAATTCGAAAAAAAATAACCTGCCTTTTTTTTGCAAAATGGCCCGCAAAAATAGTCAAAATCTAAAATAAAAAACTACGTATGCTCAAATATATCCATTAAATGCTTGTGTCTTATAAGTAATTTTTAAAGAAAAGAATAAGACCAGTGCCATTACACTAGGACTAGCCGTTCTCGAGATATTATAGTTTCATATTTTCTCTACACCACCTTTGAAAATAAGTCCAGTTACCAAATGAAAACGATAATTAAATTAAAAGTGAATGAAATTTAATTAAAATAAGGAGAAAGTAAGTAAAGTCTACAGGGAAAGACGTGCTTGCCACATCAGAATTTTTAATTTCCCTGCAATACATGATAATGTATAGGGAAAGTATTGGAATCATACCAAAAATCGCAACTCGAATGTTCGACGGATCTACATGTTTCGAGACCTCTAGAATAAGAAAAATTTATTTTTAGCGTGACGTCTGTGTGTGTCTGTCTTGTGCAATGTATGTAGCCACTCTAAGTCAAAACCTAATGGACCTGTGGCAGCAAGCCGACTCTGCACCTGCCAAGGACATTGGATCAAAGATGTGTACCCAAATTATAAGTTCGGAGAGGAAGCTAGCTTTTGCTCTAAACATATAATGCCGGTCTTGTATGCACTAGGTCACGAGTTCGGGCCTGGCAACGCTCAATCGCTACAGTGGTTACCCTGGACATACGAGCACGAAAAAACCATCTGTCACCACTGATCTCACCTTTCAACAAGAGATGACAGCACCATGCTGAGCAGTGGCGCCTACCACTATCTTTCTGCTTGACCAAGGCTGACGTCAACGCCCGAGGTGACACACCTCCCGGCCATCAGCCCTCAACTGAGTCTCGGATGGGGACATGCGGGGTTTTCTGGAATGGCCCCCCTCATCACCAAAATTCGACCCGGGCTCTTCATCAGGTGGGGAAGTGTGTGGCAGCAAGCCGACTCTGCTCCTGCCAAGGACATCGGATCAAAGATATGTACCCAAATTATAAGTTCGGAGAGGAAGCTAGCTTTTGCTCTTAAATGTATAATGTCGGTCTTGTAAGCACGAGGTCCCGAGTTCAGTCCTGGCGACTCTCAATCGCCACAGATCGAATTTCATAAAATTTGGTAGGTAAGTCACTTGGGTATGACCCTGGTGCTGATTAGCTTTTGGTATGATTCGTAAAAACAGAACCAGCTTTTTTTTGCGAAATGGCCCGTAAAAATTTCATGTATCCACTTTAGCTAAAATACTAATTGACAAAATTTCACAAAATTTGGTATATAAGTTACTTGTAGGATACGCTGGTTCTGATTAGAGTTTGGTACGATTAAAAAAAAGAACCTGCTTTTTTTACGAAATGGCCCAAAAAACTTCATGTATCCACCACTCTAGCTAAAATATTAATTGACCAAATTTCACAAAATTTAGTAGATAAGTTACTTGTGGGATATTCTGGCGCTGATTAGATTTTGGTACGATTCGGGAAAGAACAACCTGGGTCATTCCTTATGGGGACACCCGATTAGTGTTGCTCTATAGTCACAGATTTTTTTTTTAATTTTTACCATGAATACACATGGTAATAAAACCCCCAAATCTGAATTTGTAATGTATATATCCCAATAATGGCTCAGATACAGGCATTTAAAAAATGGTGGCCATTTTGGATTTTGCACTAATGTTTAAAAATGTAATAGCTTGAGAACTAATGGCTCAAATTAAATAATTCTGCTACTAATTTAAAGCCATTTATATCAGGTATATAAGTGTCATATCAAAATAGTGAAAAATATATATTTTAATATTGTTATTACATCAAAATTGCAAAAATCACCTCTGGATTGATAGGCAACTTTAATGGGCTATAAAAAGAATGGCCCCTAATATTTTTTTCTGAAACTTGGTACAAATACTAACTAATATGTGTGCTCTAGGTACAAAAAAAAAAAAAAAAAAAATTAGAAAGGTAATATTTCTTATTACAAAGAAAAATAGCTTTTAAAATATATATATTTTTTAAAAACAAATAATGAGCATAACAAAACACAGAAATTTTTTACGCACTAACTAGTATGTGTGCTTTAAGTAAAAAAAAATAAGTTGGTAATATTTAATTTAATAACTAAAAAATTTGCTGTTATATGTATAGGAAATCAGTGTAAGAATCTCTGGGATGATGAAAAATTCTAATAAAAATCTTCCTAAAAACCATATAGTTATCATTCTTTTTTTTATTTTCTTAGTTCAAATTATAAAATGAGCATTTTCTATATTCAGTAGAGCTGTAGATACCCATTTTTTCCTAGTGACCATTGGCATCTAAACCAATTGCATCTAAGAGGCAGTACAATAACCTTTGGCCTATTTATAAATGACAACTATCGCATAAAGCTGAAGTTTTTCAGCTAGTTAATAGTTTTACATATAGTTAATTTCACAAAAAATAATTTGTAATTAGGTAATATAAAATACTCATTTTCATGAACAGCACTAAAATTTAAAAAGAAATTAAACACAGAACTACAGCATGTCTATCACCAAAAAATATCACCCTGGCGGAGGGGGCCATATGTATGCGATATGGGGCTAACCTCCATCTCCAGAAACTCTTAAAAGTACGAATGCATCTCAATGAATTAGATATTATTAGTATGTGTTTTGTTTGTATATGTTATGTTTATGCATTCTCATGGCCCAAGTGCATCGTATATATGGCCAAAACCTCTAGATGTGTACCAAAGATTACGCTACTGGCTATTAGATGAAATTGGTTTAGAAGCCAGTGGCCACTAGGAAAAAATGGGCATCTTCAGCTCTACTGAAATACCTTTTTATAATTTGAAATAAGAAAATAAAATATAAGAGAGATAACTGTATGATTTTTAAGAAGATATTCATTAGAATGTTTTAGTACAGAAATTTTTACATACACCAATTTCCCATACATATAACAGCATTTTCTAGTTATTAATTAAATATTACCATCCTAATTTCTTTTTGTACTTAAAGCACACATACTAGTTAGTGTGTAAAAAATTCCTGTGTTTTGTTTTTGCTCATTATTTGTTTTTAAAAAATATATTTTTTTAAAATGATTAAAGCATTGCATGTCAAATGTTAACTAAATGTATATATTTTAAAAGCTATTTTTTTCTGTACTTAAAGCACACATATTAGTATTTGTACTAAGTTTCAGAAAAAAATATTAGGTGCCATTTTTTTTAATAGCCCATTAAAGTTGTCCATCAATCCGAAGGTGATTTTTGCAATTTTCATGTTATAACAATATTAATATATATATATTTTACTGTTTTGATGTGGCACCTATATTCTTGATATAAATAGCTTTAAATTGGTAGCAGAATTATTTAATTTGAGCCTTTAGTTCTCAAGCTATTACATTTTTAAACATTAGTGCAAAATCCAAGATGGCCACCATTTTGCAAAAATGACCATTTTTCAAATGCCTGTATCTGGCCCATTTTTGGGATATATATACATTACAAATTCAGATTTGGGGGTTTTATTACCATATGTATCCATGGTAAAAAAAAAAAAAAAAAAAAAAAAAAAACCCATGACTATGGAGCAACAAGTTTTTCTTAAAATGGGTGTTTTCACATGGAATGGCCCACCTGTCTTTTTTTACGAAATGGTCAGCAAAATCTAAAAAGACTACGTATGATCAAATGTATAAATTAAATTCTTGGTTTATACGCAATTTTTGATGAGGAAAAGAATATAACACTCCATTATACTTTAGAACTAACAGTTCAAGATATTTGAGATTTCTTGCATTTTGTGTTATGCATCTTGCATTTAATGTTATTTTGTGCAATTAAACTCAATCAAATGAATTTTTGAACAAATAAAGGAAATATGAATTTGAGTCTGCAGGGAAAATAATGTGCTGCCCACATCAGATTTTTACTTTCCCTGCAATACACGGCAATGTATAGGGAAAGTATTGAAATCATGCTGAAAATCGCATTTCGAATTTTCGACGAACCTACACGTTTTGAGACTTCTAGAATACGAAAAAACTATTTTTAGCATGACGTCTGTGTGTGTAATGTATGTATCCACTCTAACTCAAAAACTAATGGACCGAATTTCATAAAATTTGGTAGGTAAGTCACTTGTGGGTGATCCTGGTGCTGATTAGTATTTAATACGAGTAGAGATAAAAGAACCAGCCTTTTTTGTGAAATGGTCCACAAAAATTGCCTGTATCCACTCTAGTTTAAAAACTAATTATCTACCAAACTTAACTAATTATCTACCTTACTTATATACCAGATTTTACAAAATTTGGTAGATAAGTAGCTTGTGGGTTAACTTGGTGCTGATTAGATTTTGGTACGATTTGGAAAAAAATAATCCGCCTTTTTTTGCAAAATGGCCTGGAAAAATCATCAAAATCTAAAATAAACTATGTATGCTCAAATATATCCATTAAACGCTTGTTTTATACATAATTTTTAACGAAGAAAAGAATAGGACCAACCCCATTATTCTCTGACTAGCCATTCTCGAGATATTTTAGTTATTTCATATTTTCTCTACGCCACCTTTGAAAGTAAGTCCAGTTACCAAATGAGAATGAAAATTGAATTAAAATTAATTAAAATAAAGAGAATGGGGATATAAACCTGCAGGGAAAGTCATGTGCTGCCCACATCTGATTTTTATTTGTTATTTAACATCCATATGGGGCACAATGGATCATGGTCCACAATACCCCTTATTCTTCTATAAGTTGGACATCAGTCCTTTTAGTAAATACTGACGAATTATTTGGCTCTAATGAATACATTTACGAATGATTTATGTTCTAGTTTATACCCTTGAAAATGAAGTGTTATAAGGCTGAATTTCTGATAATCGCCAATTTTAGGTCCTTTGAGCTTTAAAGAAAAATTATACATAAAACATTTTTTCTGTATTTGTTTAGAATACAATCTGTTCTACATGTTTTTCAAGAAAAAAATTATTTTCAATAATATTAAATATAGTTTTGACATCATAAAACAGCAGATTTGTCATTTGCGTCACTGTTCCCCAGTAATGAATTGAGTTTTCATATCTTAATTACATAAGTAAATAATGGAAATAAATGATTGAAGTTTAAAAAATTAAGATTTTAACTTCTGTGTCACTGTCATTTGTGTCCTGTGAACGGAATGATTTAAGTTACATGGAATGATGCACAGCTAATTCGGCTTTGAAATGATAGATGAATTAATGTAGGATTTTTCTGTAGTCTTTGCTAGCAGGATCATCACGAATCAGAATTTCTGTGAAATAAATATCAGGAAAAATGTTTTCTCATATTTTTCATTTACAGCCCTCAGAAGTCTGAAGTTACTGCAACAAGCTCATCTAGATGCAACTTATTTCCTTCCTACCTTCTTATGTTTTGACCTTGACTGACTCAACATAAACAAACAGGAGCTCCTGCAAATGGTGCAAAACCTTAGTCGGGGAAACTATATTTTTAAATATTGGTTTTAGGGCAAAAATGTTTATAAAGTTCTAATTTTTAGAACTTTTTACCCCAAATGCATACCAATCACGGAATAATTAAACAAAATGAATTTTAATCATGTGAAATGGGGAATGTATGGGCATATATTCCACTTTCTGCTATTTCTATTTTGTTTCTTTTGATGAAGGGAAGTATAGTGGGGGATGTTTTCTTTGATGCTAAATCTTATTTTTTATTCACTGTTGGGAGATAACAGGCAGTGAAAAAAGTTGCTTTCTTAACAAAGGGCTAAGCAAGGTGCTTTTCTCATCACAAAAGGGTAAGGGGGCACTCAGGGCCCTCGCTAAGGGGGGGACAGGGGGGAGCCCCCCCCCCCCCCGAATGTGGAGAAATCCCTGTACAGTTGGCAAAATCAAGATCAAAGTTGGCAGACTTGGTACATTTTAGATAAAATGATGGATGATATTATATCATGATACACACTCCAAAGATCCATATAAATGGAATATGGATAAAAAAAAGGCTTTATTGTGTTTAACTTATTTTACATAGACACGTATTCGTCTTTGCTTCAGGCAAGGTCACCTTTCTACAGCATCTTCCAAGTTGATTTCGTTTCCCAAGTCTGCTTCGCACTTCAAAAGCATGAAGCTGTTAAGCCTCATGTTTGTCAATGTTGTTCTCAAGGAACCTTTCACAATATTTAGTTAACTGAAGGCTCTTTCATTTGTGCTGACTCCATAACCGGCTGTTAAGGTCAATTGGCACATTTTGAAAAGCTTTAAAGCATTTTTGAATTGAACCATTACGTTCTTGAATGTTTCCATTGATAGTATATGTATGTTCCTCCTTGCATATGTTAACGAAGACTTCTAACTCACTTTGTAGAGCATGCATATCAGACCTAGTAGCTGGAGGGAGCATCATGACAGCTTCTTCAATTGCTTCGATTGACAGATTATCCTTGTTCAAGGGAAGTTGAAAATTGAATGGGGTGGAGAAATAGTTGTCTTCATAGCAACCACGTTGTCTTTAAGGCCTCTACATAGTGTATCAAGGACAGCCTTGAACTCTTTTCTATAGAACTGTTTTAGGTCTATGTTTACTTCATTTTCAGCATACTCTTCAATCCTTCTCGGCCTCATTCGTCTTCTATGGTGCAGTTGGAAGTCATGTTCAGAATCAACTTTAATGTTTCCAACACATGTTTCCACACTTGTGATCAAGTTGTCCATTTCTGTGGTGTTAATATTAATCTCCTCCAAAATTATTACTGTGTTTTCGACTGTTCAACTGTAATACAATCAATCAAATTCAGATCAGGGCTTTTCAAAGTTTCTGTCAAATTCTTCATTTTATACATAATGTTTTTCATAAAAAACAAGATAACAATGAAATCAAATGATTTCATCTTTTTGCATAACCCATGCTCTTTTACTTTTGTAGCACAGTCTAATTCCTGTTATGTGGAAATTTCTTCTAATACAGATAGGATAGGTGCAAATGATGTGTTTACAGCTTTTATAGTCTCTGCTCTGACTGTCCACCTAGTACTAGACATATTTCTCAAAAGAAGGGCATACTTCACTTCTTTGATCTTATTCCTCAACTGTCGGAAACGGTTAGTACTTGAATTGAAGAAAACATACAATGTTTCAAGTGTGTCGAATAAGTTTCTAATAACAATGCTGATACTGCAGCTGTGTTCTACGTCTGTGATCTTGGCATGGAATGTATGGTATATGATGCCCTATGATTTCTGAGAGTTTCTTTTGTGCTCCATTAAACTGTTCTGACATTGAACTTGCAAAATCATATGACTGAAAAGCCAATGAGGATGTGTCAATTTTTTTCTTTCTTAAAGTCTCATAAATTTACTTTGCCATTCCAAACCTGTTTTTTCAGCACATTCAGAAACGTTTAGCAAGCATTCTCTTGGTTTGCAGTTTTCATCGACAGTACGGACAACAATCGAAAGCATATCCTTTTGTGAACTGTCAGGTGTGGTATCAGCCATCACTGAGAAAAAATCACAGCTCTTAATCTCCTTAACAATTTTTTTTTCTATTTCTTCAGCAACAAGCTCATTTTGTAACTCAGGACTCATGTAACTCACGTGGTACCGCCATAATTCTCTTTCATCAAACCACATTTTCGAGATGTGGTTATATCTTGAGATCAGCGATATTATTTGTACAAAATTACCATCATTTGGTCCTGATCCTTGAAATGCTATCCCTTGACGTCCTAGGGTCCTGCATGTGTCGAGCAAGATTCTCACTACTCTGTTTTGAAACTGTACTCTTTCATTTTCTATCAGAGCTAATCTCTTAGTTTGATCAAGAAGCACACCAATGTGCCGCTCCTTTATTAAAAAGTCACAATAGTTGTGGAGTGCTGATCTGTGTGCAATAGATGAAAAGTGAGTTTGTAACTTTCCCAGCTTTTGCTTTCCGGCACTCCCCATTTTCCTATTCCAATCTTCGACCATGCATCTTCACTCTTCTCTTGACCTACTCCATGAGGAAACAGAAAGCACACAAAGCTGTATGCACAATCTTTAATTGTACTGTATTCTAAGTACTGAAATTCTTTATACCAATGGGGATTGAATGTGTCTTTACCATCACTTGGAAAGGATGCCAAAATTGGTTGATGAGGCTCTAATTTGATCAAATAGTTTTTCTGATTATCTGTCAAATCTGAGGATCAAATTAGGGTTACGGTAAATTTTTTTCTCTTTTGGCAATTTTATGATACAGAATTATGCAAAAAAAAACCTTTAAGATATTTGAGTATTGAGAGACATTATGGATACATTAATCATACTGATATATCGATGAATGAAATATCGATATAAAATGTGTTATCGGTGGAGAAAAAAAAAAAAAAACCTCCCTAGACTTAAGTTGGTAAAAATCATTACTTAGCAATTTTATCAGCTCCCCCCCCCCCAATGATAAGTCTTAGCGAGGGCCCTGGGGGCACTGCTCTGATAACGAAAAGGCAGCCAGGGCACTGTGCTTTTCTAAAATAGCCTGTGGCTGTGTTGCCCATAAAAATTAAATGTCCCTACAAACATTTATCATGGTCCCTTCCTTCATATTTGATTCTCACCTTTGTGATTTTTCATGTCTTCTCCCACAAAAAAATATATTGGAGGTCTGCCCTCCCTCCTACGGGTGGTTCTACTTGAGTGACACTCTGCAGGGGTGATAGTGACAATGTTTCATCATTTTTGTATGGTCTAATGTTTAGGTTGTAATATTGTGTTAAAGAATTTTTACTATTTTATTGTAAAATATTTTAGTTAATTTGTGGTATAATAAAATGAAAGTTGTTTTTTAATGATTTAATATGCGTTGCATCATAATAACACTGTTAGCCCTTTCATATAAACAGTCATTTCAACGACGCTGTGCCATTAAGGTGACATGAATATTTTCTTTCCTACAAAAAATATATTAAATTATTAGAATTCTAAAAAACTCTGAAAATATCAACCTTGAATGATTTATCTATTTGCAAAAATGAGGCCAGTAAAATCAGTTTACAGTAAAGCTATGATAAAGTTCTCTAAAAATTTATACCTAAAGAGAAATTTCATTAAAAAAATTTCAAAAAATCCAGTGTTTTGATATGTTGCACATTTTAGACAAAAAACATGTGTTACCGAAATAATGTTTTTATCAAGTTTACATTCAAACTATGCATTAAAATTCCATTAAATCATGTTAAACCAGATATCTATTAGAAATCTTAAAAAACATAACTTATTCAAAGCAAAAATTTCTAGAAACTATGAAGTTGAAATTTTTTATTTTAGAACTAAAAATTGACAATCAGAAATTCAGCCATAACTCAATTTTACAAATATTACAAATGAAAATAGAACCAATAAACTAATTAAGTATAATAGAATAAATGTTAAAGATTTTATAACATGACTTACATATGATATTTTAAATCTAGAATTAATCAAACAATCTTAAAATTGTGCAAGTATAATATGTTCTTTAGAAACTGTGTTAAATATGGCAGTACTGTCACAATTAAGCCATTGTCTGATGTTAAGAGACAAAATTTAGAACACGAAAGAAGCATTGATCGTTTGTCAATAATTAAATATTTCCAAAAACATCAAATTATCATTTTTAAAATCTCAACACTTTTCTTTAGGAATGCCATGCACAACAAACCTCTTACATTGTAGATGTTGCTAGAATACATCATGGATTTATATTTAAAATGACAAGAAAATTCGCTTATAAATTTGTAATGATTAATGAAAAGAATATGCTATTGTTCTGGGGGGAAAAAATCAACATAAAAAAATTGACTGTACAATTCTAGAAATCAGAATCTCGAAATTTTACTTTGACATGACAATCAACAATTTTTAATCTTCAGGCCATCAACAAGCAATTCCAACAAAATTATCGCACGAAAAGCATCTGATGAAATTCTGCATGTACTAAACACTTTTTCACATTAGTTAATAAGTTTAAGATGAAAAGGATAATCAAAAATACCAACTTATGTACCAGTTCAAAACAACCTAGAAGAAGTCATGCAGAAAGAAGGGAAAAAATAAAAGGAAAAAGAGCCACTTCAATTAAAGTCAAAGAATATTCAAAAAGTGTTAACATTTTCAAAGGAAGACAAATGCACAATTGAAACTCCACAATCTGGTGCAAAGAGAAGAAAGTAAAATATTGTGTAAATATCGGAAAGTTCTAATGATTTGGACAGCAATATGTCTATTTAAAGTGAAACAATACATTGAAACAAAATATTCTACAGCATGATTCTAATATGTACACAAAGTAAAGGTTATGGCGATTAAATTTTTCTAAAAAATATTACATTGGTTTAGTCATTAAAAGAATTAATATAAATCATGATTTTGTACAATTAATGCAACAAAAGCCTAAAATATATTTTTTTTATAGAAACATTGATGCATCTGTGATAAGTATTCCAGATATTGTAATATGTCTTCCAGAACTTAGGATATAACAATATATAGTAGACTCTCAGTTGCACATAAATATTTTGATGTCATTTGCAAATTTTAATCTCAGTTAATTATTGCTTTATGGATTGAATATATTTCATTCACACAAAATACATACAAACTATTATTTTCTTCTAATATTTATTGAATAACTTTAAAAAACTGAATATTCAGATTTTTTAAGTAACAGTTGCAATAGTGAAATTTTAATTGTAAGACCATTAAAAATTGAAGTGCAATAACTTACTGAAATCTATTTGTTGTGTTTACATACTAAATAAATTACTTTTTATTGTACAAATGAATCATTTTCATATTTCTTAGAAAATTTAGCCATGGTCTACAATGCCCCATGGTGTGGATCATTGTACTACTACATCCCCACGGTACGATGGTCCACTTTGTCATTTAAAATATTCTACATCAATACGTAATTGCAATTATTGTTAATATAAGTACATAAGTAAGTATATCATAAACATGAATATATAGACAATATGTATATATACTCATTTAAAGTGATAATTTTGCTCATCATTTAAAAGAAAAATGTAAAAATGTATGAAAGTGGTTCATGTAATCAATTCTCAGGATCAACTAACAAGTTTTTAGTGCTATCAATAATTGTTATTTCTGAGAAGATGGGTAATTAGATAAAACTGTACAAAATATCACAGTAAAAGTTACATAAAAATATAACAGCTACTCAGATTTTAAGTCGGAACAGAAAACATTTCAGTACAACTCTCTTGCATATTACCAACTAACAACTTAATTCAACAGTTTACAACAACCAGTGGTACGCATGAGAAGATGACTGGTAGTATGTTGAAGACCCAGGCCCCCAGACTTATCCTAGGGTATGAGCAGCAGGATGAGTGGCTGGGACTGGTAGATGTGGATGATTTGTGTAATATACAGTATAAAAATTTTATCATAAGAAAATAATGCTTATTTTCAATGTTAACATGCTCAGTTGCCTCAACTCTGAATAACTAGTGTGAAATGGGGTAAGCATAAATGTCTGTCCTTATTTTAAGCAGGAATTTTTTTTAATGCTGTATTGCTAAATTAAGTAAATTTGAAACAAATATAATAATTCTGTTAATCAATAAGTACAGTGCTGGTTAATCATATTTATTTTATTATTTTTATTGAATTTTTCATTGGGAACAAATTAAAAATATGATTGAATTAAGTGTATAGCTGCATTCCTACTTGTATACAGATCATATTTTTTAATTTTTGTGGTATGTATTAATGAAAAGGTTGATAACCCCTAATAATTGATTTGCAAAAGAAATTATCTGAACCAAACTAAGGCACTAATACAGAGCTTTAATTATGAATGGAGAAAAATATGGGAAATAGTGTTCAAGGAAATAAAAATGAAAGATGTTATCCCCCTACTGTATATTAGTCATATCAAGTTACAAGACTAAAATATTTTAAATCAAAAACATTTTTTTTGAATAACAGTAGAGTATTATAAGAAGATACTTCAGAAAAGGTTGGCATTTTTTACAGAAATTTTAAAGTACCATTCATAATGGCCAGGTTCTAAGCCAATCAGAGTGTGTCAGAGTAAGCAAGAATAGAATTCAATTTTTTTCGAAGTATGCTGTTATGAACTAAGTGCTATTTTCTTTGATCATATTATATATGTAGCACATAAAAAAAACTTCGTGCGTTAGACAAGGAAACCCGCACAAGAGGGGATAGCATATCCCGGTTACACTAGACTGAGCACATATAGAGGTTGATGCGAGAGCTGCCCCCATCAAAATCGAACGAAAGTACGCCTAAACGGTGAAAAACAATGCTTTCCGAAACATGTGCTTTAATCGCACGTGTACCTAACATCACTAATCCCGCCCAAGTTTAAATGTGCTTGTCAATTTTTTCGCACTCAGTTGGACAGAAGACGTCCAAAGACTAACAAAGGGAGAGAGGGTGAATGGCCTTGAACCAGACGAACAAAGGTTTTCTACTCACCAAGTATCGAGACGAATAAGCTCTTCAGGTCCACCTTTTTTGGTTCTCCTGGCAGCAGCTCTTTCTTTTAAAACTTCCTTATATTGCGATAAAACAAACGACCACTGTTCTGGAGTTGCTTTAGTAAAGAACACAGGTCCCGAATCTGTAGCTTCAGCCATCCTGTTCGCACACGTACACACTTACTGGAAATCTAGTCGCAACGCCGCGTCACCAGGGGATCAACGAAAGGAGGCCGTTGACAAAAACAGAAACCGCTCTTCTAGAACCTCCAATAGATGGCACAACCTGTACACTGCTTGCGAAATGCTGGTATTGTGTTGAAAAACGAAAATAGAATCTGCGTTTTTCGTAAATTTGAGATAAAAATTTCAAAAATAACATATTTTTATAATAAAATAAGAGACAATCTTTATCTTATATTGTATTAATAATATTTTAGAAAATAAAATTTAAGTTTGAAATCCTCGCCAAAAAATGGCACATCTTCATACGTACACCAAATATAAAAAATATATTAAATTGTAAGTTGATATTTAGTTGAATTTTGATAGTTCACATATATAATCTAAAATTATGTAGTGTTAAAATAGCTTTTATTTTCTTTTGATTATATTCCGCCTATATTATTTCTAATTTCGATAATGTAATATACTTGCTGCTAACTCTTTAAAAATGTAAAAAATAGCATACAGAAGTGTTGACAATATTTTAACACTTTTAACAGGGCTTCTCACATATCTATTATAGAACCTGAGGTTATAAATATTTGTCTTTAAATAATTTGTAAGATTCTAAAATCGGAGTCTTAAGAATCGGGAACGAGAAAAATAACATCGAATTTTACCATTTGAAGATGCTTGATCAGAAATATTAGCCCAAATGCTCCTCAAGATTTGTTATTCATTCTTATTGGTCATACTTTTAGAATTTCTCAAATATAATGAAATTTTCTGTTTTCGATACTGATAATTTATTATTTTGCTGAATGAGGTTTATTCCAATTACGATGAAACTAAAAAAACATCAAAACAATAAACATGTAATACTACAGCGAAACCTGTTTAGTGAATAACATATTTAACAACCAATTACTCTAGCATTGTCCCTATGAATATTACCATTTATTTGATAACCTAATTGCCAAAGTATAATTTATAATTGCATTCAGAATTTAAAATCCTAAAATTCCCAAATTCATTTTTTAATTTAAAGCAGAAAAAATTGTTATTGAATTCTGGTTGTCTTCCTTTTTACTTATGGTAATGTATGGAAAGTATTGGAATCCTGTTCAAAATCACAACTCGAGCTTTCAACTGAACTACATGTTTTGAACACTAGTACTCGAAAAGCCATTTTTAGCCTAATGTCTATGTGTCTGTCTGTGTAATGTATGTATCCACTCTAGCTCAAAAACTAATTGACAGAATTCCACAAAATTTCGTATGCGAGTTGGAGGTTACCCTGGTTACATTATTTTACACATTATTATATACATTATTTTTGACATTGAAATGAATAAGACCAATCCCTTAGCTCTAGGACTAGCCTTTTTTGAGCTATATATATATATATTTTCTTTTGCAACATTGCCTTTGAAAATATGTCCTCGTCAATCATCACCTCAGCTGCCATAATCTATAGGTATACCATATCTTGAAAAATAGATGCTTCAAAAATTATTTAATGATAAACAATAGTAGGCAAAAATTTTTCCACCAGAAAATTCATCATTTAGACTATGAAAGATTTTTTTTCTGTGAATATATGCTTCAAACTAGAACTTTATGAAATAATTACTGAATAACAGGTTTAAATTAACTGCTAATAATCAGTTATCAGAGCTCTATTAAACACATCTAACTATGTTGGTATGTGTGTCTCACAATTTTTAACTAATTCTTGGCCTAGAAATTCACAGTTATTTATAAATGGATAGCAAACACCTTGTCGTGTGCAAGAAATATATTGAAAATTAAACAAAAAATTATAGATTATTTACAAAAATGCCCCCAAAACTAGAAATTTAAGACACTTGTTTGTCTACACTATTAAAATTATAATTCTTGACCTAGTAGGTCATAGCTTTTTAACTGGCAGACTTGTGCAGATCTATGCACGCTTCTGAAACATTCGAAAATTAAAAAATTGTCTGAGACGATATCTGGAAATACCTATGTGTGCTGATTAAAAATTGACTAGGGAAATATTTACAAGAAATTAAATTGAGCATTTAAAAAGTTTAAAAAATTAAAATCTGCAATTTGGTTTTACATTATATTAACCATCTTCTTGCTGTAAAAGTGGTTATTTGTTTACCAAATGGTTATGATTTAATTTGTGACTGGTTTTGATTTAAATTGTATCTGTTGTAGGGGTTTCATTTCTAATTCTAATTTTTGTGATTCTTTTTTGTAAGCATCTGGGCAGCAAACTTTCATTTTATTTTAATACTTTTAAAGCAATAAAAGGTAATTTTTTTTTGTGATTCACACATAATATGTATCTCTACATTCTACAGAACTGTATTTTTAGCTTTATGAAATTATAATTTTTTTTTTACAAATGGAACACACAAACTTGCAGTGACAACTGTATTGAATATAGTTGCTTTCTCGGGGGAATATTTTTAGTGAGGTAATTTCTAAATTTGCAAGTAGTCAATGTAGCAGGCAATTTGTTTATGCTCGAATTTGCTCTCATGAAGATCTTTAACTAACCATTACATTAAATTATATAAATTTATACATTATTTGAAACTACTTATAGCTCTGAATGTTAATTTAAAAAAAAAAATTAATTCTCTGTCACATTTCATTTTAGATTTATGAAATTGTTCCTGCAGTTATCTTTTCATTTATCACATATAAATCTCGTGAGTTTGTTTGGAATGCCAATAAGTATAGTAGTTATTTTATTTTCTGGTTTACATTATGTGTTTGAATTATACTTAAAGTTACGTTATATGTGTATTTAAGCATTTTTATACAGTTCAGTTTCTTTAGTACATTAATTCCCAAAATATATGCCCAACTTGTACTTTATTAAGTGTGTCATAAATTGTAGTCTTCAAACATTTTATATATGTAGCTTATCCAGAATTCAAATCTGTAGACTAATTGTAAGTTACTACTAATATTAACTAAATAAAATTAAAGGTTACTTCCCAGAAAAGTAACTAATTAAGTTAAAAATTATAGAGCAAGAAAAGTAACTGATTAAAATTTTGTTATCCAGAAAAAGAATTAAAATTAGAACATTACTTTTGCAATTTAGATTTCAAATTGAAATTTTGCAGTTTAATAATGTTTTTGACCAATTATAATACAAAACGAATCAACATTGAACAAGACTTCAATCTATTAAATTTTAACAACTATTGCATTTCAAAATGTTTATCTGTGATGCACCCTTGTCTTAAGTTCTTAAAGTGGACTTTAGACAAGGGCGATTCCTTCCTGGGATTCCTTCAGCACATGTGAAAAGGCTGAGGAGTCTGAAATGATCATGAATTAATAAATAATTTACATTAATATAAATATAGTAAAAAACTGTTCTATATGGAATAGGAAAAAATTATATAAAATACAAAATTTTGAATTGTAATCACTGATATAAGAGAATAGAAATACATAAATAAAAAAAAAATCCTACCATAAATCAAAATTTTCCTATTAAAAGTACTTTTAATGAGACGTGTTTGTGAATTGCTAGTTATATCCATGCTGACAAATTGTAGTAAACATCATTTATTAATTTTCTCTGTACTTTTGGCAGAAATCATTTGTAGCGGAAAACATTTACGGCAACTTTTCAGAAAAGGCTGAGGAGCCTAAAATGATTGTGAAATAATAAATAATTTGCATTAATCTGAACACAGAGAAAAAATTGTTCTATTGGGAATAGGAAAAAGTTGTATAAAACACAAAATTTCGGATTGCAATCACTGATATAAGAGAATAGAAATAAATAAAAAAAATAAATCATACCATAAATCCAAATTTTACTATCAAACATACTTTTAATGAGACGTGTTTGTGAATTGCTAGTTATATTCATGCTGGTGAATTGTAGTAAACATCATTTAATACTCTTCTTTGTACTTTTGCCAGAAATCATTCGTAGCGGAAAATATTCACAGCAACCTTTCAGAAAATTATCATCTGTTGCCGAGGTTACACAATAGTTCAATGAACAATTGCTGAAGAGACAGAAAATGAAATGGATCATTCCATGTGAAATCAACAACAACAAAAAAGAATCTGTGGTCGCATGACCATTTTTAAAATTTTTTATATTTTGAACATATGTTCCTACATATTCCAATAGATAAAAAACAATTTTTAATTTTTTTTCTTATTGTTTGTTCTTTAGGTACGGCCATTTTTCCAATATGGCTGACTATAAATTTGGCCAATTTTGATGCTCACATAAATTTAAATATCTTGACTCGAAAAAAATAGAGACTTGAGATAAAAACTATTTGACTGGTCTCATAGAGTTATACATTTTATGTCATGTAATATTTGGCTAATTGCAACCTGAGGGGAATTTTGCTAAAAATACAGTTTTTAGGCCTCTTAAAGTAAATGAAAGAAATTAATCTGAATCTTCAAATTTTTACCACATCTTACCCTATTCCCATAGTCTATGCCTGGAAAATATTTAATCTCTACTCTACTTTTTACTTGGATTTTAGGGTTGTCAAACTTCTAAAATTTCAAAACTGATCACTTTTAATCCCCAAAACTCCATGTGGTACATAATTTAAAAATTTAAAAGCTGGTTCAATAAAACAACAGCTCCATACAGATAATCAGGTGAAAGGTCTTTTTTTGTATATTTTATCTTTTCTATTTTTAAAATTGAAAAGAAAAGTAACAGTTTCAGTACATGGAAAATTTTCAAAACAGTACTAGTTACTTATTAATACCCAAATGTCTATTTAAATATATGTTGTTTTGCTTATGCATTTGTTTCTTTATTATCATTAACATTGATTTAGAGGCGATTTCATATATTTTTTGCTTATAATTGGGCATCGCGGAAGAGAAGTTGTCTGTGTTAAAAAAAATACATATCAAAATATTATTTGTACCATGCTACCTTAAACAAAATGTTTTTTCAATGTTATAACTTTGCATTTGCATTATCTTCAACTGATATGAAAATTACCACTTTTAACACCCCTCCCAAGAAGAAAGAACAGTTCAGAAGTTAACAAGAAAGATCAATCATGCATAAAGCATTGATTATTGTGAAACACTTTCCAACTTCAATGCACTTTTATTTAAACATCTCTAAAATGCGATACATTCCTCTGTAATATTTTAAAAATTATCACAATACTAAGTTAATTTATTATATTTGAAAACTTAAAATTTCATCGAAAAAAATGAACTTCATTCAAATGACGGACGGCATTGAAATATAAATTGCCTGGTTTAAACATCTCTAAAATACAATACATTCTTCGGTAATATTTTAAAAATTACCATAATAGGGTAGGATGGGGTAAAATGGGTAGTGGGGTAAAATGGGTAGTCAAAATACATTGTTTCACATTTTTAAATTTTCAAACATATTTACAGTTTTTAAAACTACAGATAATTGTTTGATGTCTAAATATTTTCCCCACACTATATTTTTGTCTCTATAGTTTGTTTTATGTGAGTGGCAACAGTAGAAACCCTTCTGTACAGTTTCATGCCACATGTTAATTGATTAAACTTCATCTTACAGCTCAGAATCTTTGATAAAATTATATTCTACTGACCTCATTGCATTTATTGAACACTTCTATTACTTTTCTAAATTACAGGTAAGAAATTATTTTTTGTTTTTGCTTTGTTTTTTCAGATTTCATAAATGGGGTAAAATGGGTATAGTGTTAGGCTTAATACGTGCAGTTGTCTTTAGGGTGTATAATGAGTTTTTAGGGATAAATATTTTTATTTTAATGAAAGCAGAATAGATTTGAGTTTTAAAAATACATTAAAATGTTTAGAACACAATATTTCAGAAATGTTTAACTCAAAAGTAAAAAAGAATATAAGCTAATTATTATTCTCTTTATTTATTTAATAGGCTACCTATTCAAAACATTACTTTAAACCAGTCATTGCATGTTCATAATTATTGGTGCCTACCTACTGATCACTAAGATAATATTTAAAGTAACTTATAGACCTATTTGATTATATATATATAGGCTATTATATATATTTCAGGTTTCCTGCAATGCCTCGGACATATGTTAAAAAAAAAGTGCAGTCTTATTCAGATGCAAGTCTTGAGCTGGCTGTTAGAGATGTTGACAATGGTAAATCGATATACAATGCTGCTAAAGAATACAAAATTCCTTATGAAACTTTGAGAAGATGGGTGGTAAAAAATCCTTCACGTAAGGGATCTGGAAGATCAACAGTCTTTTCATTGGAGGAAGAAAATATTATCGTGCAGTCATTAAAATTTATGGCAAAGTGCGGTTATCCCCAAGACCGGAAAGATCTGAAATTCATTGTACAGAATTTTGTTAAATCATTGCCCATTTCTAGAGCAATTCCTTTTTCAAATGGTATACCAGGTGCTGATTGGATTCAAAATTTTGAGAAGAGGTGGTCGAAGGAGTTAGCCAATAGGAAGCCGGAATTGCTGACGAAAGCAAGAGCATCGGCTTTGACACATTCTTGTGTGAATAGCTTTTTTAATACCTATGAAGATTTATTGAAGGAAAACAATCTAATAAACAGCCCCGAAAGAATTTTCAATTTGGACGAAGCAGGCCTTGGCACTGACTCTCGGAACTGTTGTTGTTGTTGAAACCCAGACCGTCCGACCTACCAGAAAGGTGTAAGGTAACTGTTTGGACGGTCGGGAAGTGCCACCCAATTTAGACCGGAACCCAGTGGGGGAGGTATCCACAGGGACCGTACCCTCCTTCCCCTACCACCAACCTCTCGGAAGGACTTACGGACCCACATGTTTAACGTGATCGTACTCCGCATGAACACGGCGGCAGTTTTGGCAGTGGCTGGAATCGAACCCGGGCCTACCGAGTGCAACTCCAGCGCACTAACCAATGGGCTACCGCGCCCGACTCTCGGAACTGTGGAGTTTTTGTTGCTAAAAATTCTCGCACAGCATATTTAAAATCTGCAACATGTGGCAAAACCATGTACACAGTGCTTTTTTGTGTTTCTGCAGATGGGAAATACAAGTCACCATTTACAGTTTACAAAAGCCTTCATTTGTATGACACATGGACTCGTGGTGGACCTCCTGGAGCTATATATGGCTGCACAGATTCAGGCTGGATGCATGATACAGTTTTTGAACAATGGATCAAAAACTTTTCAAAGTATGTTGAGCCATTACAAAAACCTGTGCTACTCATCTATGATGGCCATGGAAGTCATATGACGTACGAGACCATTAGACATGCCATGGAAAAACAAATAATCATCTTGTGTTTACCCCCAAACACCAGCCATGCCCTTCAACCATTAGATGTTGGTGTATTTTCACCGTTGAAAAGAAAATGGAAAGACGTTCTGAAGCTATGGTTTCGAGAAAGTTGCCTTCAGAGTGTGACCAAAGCTGTTTTCCCTTACCTTTTAGGTAAACTTTTTGAAGACATGTCAGTAAAAAATATCATCAAAGGCTTCAAAGGCAGTGGAATTTATCCTCCGAATCGTGAAGAGGTAGTACACAGAATTGCACCATCAACAGATGACGTTACTGAAGGTTTTTCATCTACCTCTAGTGTAATGCCTCATGTTCCTGTTGCTGCCTCAAATGAATCAATGCCATCAACCTCTCAACATGACGTTCCCATATCACCTATGCCTGTAGAAGAAGGCTTATCTTCAAGTTCAATGGTTGTCTCTCCTTATAAGGATTTGAAAACTGCCATTTTATCTGCCATATCACCAAAGCCTTCTAGTCTCACAACGAAGTGCATTGCAAACTTAAAATTGAAACGAAAGCGTGTTCAATCAAAAGCGGGTGAAGTTTTGACATCTGAAGAAGTCATGATAAGATTAAAAAATGAATCTGATAACCGAAATGCTAAAAAAGTAAAAACCAACAAGAAAAGTTCAAACAAAGTTGAAATTAGATCGGAATGCATAGAAGAAATTTCCACGGTAGATATATCTGTGGGTGCATGAGTAAAAGTAGTGTATTTGGGGAAAATGCGAAAACAAGAATTCATTGGCAAAGTTATGGCCATTGAAGGACATATGTATGAGGTAAAATTCTTGGAGAAATCTAAGATCGGTAAGTTTTATGTATTTCCCGAGGCTGAAGATACAGACTTTGTTGAAAAGAAACAAATAATACAGACCTTAAATGAACCAACATTTAATAATCGGGGACATTATGTTTTTGGTAAACTTTAAGCATTTATAACTAGTATTTTTTCACTCAAAGTGTGAGATGATAGGATTTTGTCAGAGAAAAAATGTTGCTAATAAACATTTGCAATGAAGCGAGATTCATTATTAAATTTCACATGTATTAACTTCAATTTCATATTAAAATAAAAAGTTTAAAAATTTTTAAATGGCTTACTACTTTGTTTTTTTCATATATCATTATGTAATCTTTGGTAAGTGTATTTATTTTGCAGTTTTCATTGTTAAATTATTGTATACCCATTTTACCCCACACTATACCCATTTTCACCTGCATGGGGTAAAATGGGTATAGCAAACATACAGTTGTGAAACCTTTCCTTGCAGACAAAATTTATAGCCTGAAAATTGAAAATTGTGCATTTTCATTCCCATAAAATGCAATGTAAAGAAAAACCAAAAAAAAGTTTGAATTGTTAAACATTTACTAGAAAATTTTAAAATTGAACATTAAAAAACAATGAATTTTATACCCATTTTACCCCATCTGACCCTACTATAATAATTTATTATATTTGAAAACTTCATCGAAAACAACTGAAATTTATTCAAATGATGTCATCGAAATATAACACGCCTGGCTCTCTCTATAAAAGCAGCATTTCATTCATAAACATTTTTCCATTCATTTCATTCATTACAATACTATAATAATTTATTTTATTTCAAAACTTAAGACTATGGAGATACGAGTAATTAAACTCTATGCTTAAAACTTCATCCAAAAAATCATCCTTCTCTCTGTAAAATCAATCAATATTTCATTCATATCAGCTATATTGCAGACTCCATGAGTTAATAATTTTGAGTTAAAGAAATGCAGCAATTCTTATACAACTCATTCTATATATTTTGCTGTTTACATTTTCCATAAGTGGAAACTAGGCTTCGTTGTAGAAATAATCAAATTTGGATGATCATTTAAACTCAAATATATTGTAATTGCATTGTTTCAGTATGTAGATGCACAGAATTTAGGAAAAAATAAAGCGGTTTAAGGTCAGATACAACACTAAATATGAATTAAAAAGAACTTTAAAAATCACGATTTTGACACAAGATAGATGTCATATTTTATTTTGAAGTGGGTCACGAGATCTCTTCATATAATGGTCATGTGATCGCTTCATATAAAAGGTGTAATTATTATTTTAATTTTTATTTAAAAAACTACTGAATATATTTTGCTGAAATTTTTTTTATATATTTTATGGATAATTTGAATATTTCCTAAAACTTTCGAAGCAATTTGTAAATTTTAAATTTGCTTAAAAAATGTTTGAAAAATTAGGTCCCATAGGGTTCAATGTATTTCTTTTTTTCAACCTGGGTTCAATCCAAAACTAATTGGGGGATATTATTCATTTATGTTCCCATAGGTCCCACAGACTGTCTGAACAACATATTAAAATTTCATGTCATAATGTCATTTTTACGGCAGTTATCATGCTAACGGACAGACAGACAGACAGAATGAACAAAGTCATAAACACTTTTCAACTTTGTTGTAAAGTGTTAAAAATATAACAAGAAAGATCAATCATGCATAAGCATTGATTATGAAACACTTTCCAAGTGAAATGCAATTTCATTTAAAAATTTCTAAAATGTGATACATTCAGTGGTGATATCTTTTATATTATCACAGTACTACAGTAATTTATTATACTTAAATATTTAAAACTGTATCGAAATATAAATCATCTGATTCTGTATGCAAAATCAATGAATATTTCATTCATATAACTTGTATTCCAGACTCCAGATCTAAATAATTTTGTGTGAAAAAAATTCAGCAATTCTTATGTAACTCACCCTACAATCGCTTGAGATATTTGCATTCTGTATAAGTTAAAATTAGGCTTCATTGAAGAAATAATAAAAATTTAGGGATCATTTAAAATCACAACCATTGTAATTGCATAGGCACGGAATTTAGATAAACAGATAATACACAGATACACAGATAATATATGTGTGTGTGTATGTATTCAAAGTATTAATCGTGCCAAAGATCGGAACTCGAATTTTCGAAGGATCTACACGTTTTGGGACTTCTAGAACACGAAAAAACTATTTTTAGGAAGACGTCTGTGTGTGTAAGGGTGTATCTGTGTATGTTTCTGTGTGTCTGTGAGGATATTACATCCACTCTAATTGAAAAACTAATGTACCGAATTTCATAAAATTTGGTAGATATATTTTTTGTGGGAAATCCTGATGTTCATTAGATTATTGTACGATTCATAATAAAAGAATCTGCTTTCTTTGTGAAATGGACGGCAGAAATTGCCTTTATCCACTCTAGCTAAAAACTATTAGAACAAATTTAACAAAATTTGGTGTATAATATTTCAACAACCTACAAGTGATTTATATACCAAATTTAACAAAATTTGGTATATAAATCATTTGTAGGTTATTCTAGTACGATTCGGGAAAAAGGAGCGGGCTATTTTTGAGAAATGGCCTGCAAAACTCGTTAAATATATAATAAAAGACTATGTGTGCTCAATTATATCAATTAAATTCCTATTTTATACTTGATTTTTGACAACCAAAAGAATAAGACTAACCCCATTACTCTAGGACTAGCCGTTCTAGAGATATTCTAGTTTTTTCGCATTTTCGCTACGCCACCTTTGACAATAAGTCCAGCTATCAAATGAGATCCAAATTTAAGTTGAACGTGTAAATTCAATATCATTTAAAATACTTATGGCTGTTATTTTGTGCAGATAAACTCAAATTATTATTGAAGAAATAAAAAGAATGTGAATATGAGTCTGCAGGGAAAGACATGTGCTGCCCACATCAGAATTTTTAACAATATTACAACAATGATTTATAGAAGTGAACGGGGATTATTTGTAAGCCATTTCGAAAAAAATGTGTGATCTATATTTAAAGATCCACCAAATTTTTGTAGAATAAAATGTTCAACAAATTTAAGCTGTGTACCAAATTTTAACTCTCTAGAACGTAGGAAAGTGCATTAAAAATGCCATCAAATAAGTATATCATGAAGAGTTATATAAAATTAAAAAAAAATTTAAAAAATTATTATCAACCAAATTTATTTTAAAATGTGAAGCCTCTCTCATATACAAAATGATTAAACTCTTGGAAAGATATTTATTATATAATATATATCTTTTTTTTTTTTTCAGGAGGATATCCCAAAAATCAGAATTTAATTGAATTTGTTTTTTTCCCTATATTAAATAATTTTTAATTAAAAAACTAAGTAACATATTTTACTGAAATTTTCTTTATATATTTTATGGGATAATGTGAATATTTCCTAAAAATTTGGAAACAATTTGTGAATTTTAAATTTGCTTAAAAATGTTTGAAAAATTAGGTCCCTCAGGGATCAATGTATTTCATTTTTTCAACCCGGGTTCAATAAAAAACTAATTGGGTGATATTATTTATTTATATTCCCATAGGTCCCACAGACCGTCTGAAAAACATACTAAAATTTCATTTTGATAATGTCATTTTTACGGCAGTTATCGTGTTAACGGACAGACAGACAGACAGAATGAACAAAGTCATAAACACTTTTCAACTATGTTGTATTGTAAAGTGTTAAAAACTGTTTCAAAGAAGCCACAAATACATACTTCTTCCTTTCTATTTATAAAATTGAAAAGATAAGTGACATTTTCTGTATTAAAAATTTGAAATGATAAGGAATTAGTTATTCATATTTAAATGTTTATACAAAAAATGCCATTTTGCTTAAACATTCTAATATATGTCCAATCATTTAAATTAATTATCCATTAAATTCCATCTTATTTTTTATCTTTGGAAAAATAATCCAAGAAAATTAAATGATAAATTAATTTTCATGTTTTCTACCTAATTATATATTATGAAAATAAATTTAAAACATCTATTTGGGTGAAAAAATGTGAAATTTAATAAAACACAATTATTTTTTCTCCTAATTGTCTTGGAAAACATTTTTCTCAAATATGTTCTGATTCTTCCCCAGCAGCTTTCGTTCTAGAAAAGGCACCCTACTGGGTTGCAAATAAGGGAGGAATAGGCCAGAGGTCACATCTGGTTTGGGAATCACTGGGCATTGGCTTAGTTTTGTAGGAGAATTAGATCAGTTTGCTGTGAAACATTGAGCTAAACAGGAGTTGCATTTCTACAGGAAATGATTTCTACCATTTGAAATGCTGTGTCATATTTTATCAGATAAATTTTTAAATTTTGATTCTTAAATAGATTGTTCTTGCTGTGATAAATTTTCATCTCATAAAGCTCGAGTAAGTAAGGGCCTAAGAGCAATTACTTAATAGAACAATCAAAAACAACAAACTTGCATGATCTTATACCTGGTAATTCTTGCTCAAGTAAAGACAACTACTGAGAATTTCAAAAAGAGTATTTCCGATGAATATCAGACTAGTGAAATAGCCACTGAAATAGTCAACATAGCATGTAAAGGTGTCTTACCCAGAGATAGAGATAACACAGTACACGTATTTCATGCTATAAAATAGGAAAATACGCTTTGAAAATTAAGTGAGGCATATTTTTATGCATTGATTTTGTAAAAAAAAAATTCCCCAATCACAATATTTACAGATCACGGGAGTCCTAAAACAGTATTGAAAATGGAAAATGGGCTATTTTGCTGCAGTACCGCAAAAAAAAAAATTGTATTCAGTTCTCTATATTTTGTATAATTGTGAAAATATTTTCAGCTTATACAAAGAGCATTTCTTAAATATTTTTTTGAAATATAGAAAAGTCATTTCTTCTCTTGGGCAACCCTGAAATTGTTTGTATAATATCTGAAAATTTGAGGGCAATTGCTTATTTGTTAAAAATTTCTCCTCTGGAAAGCAAAATACTCCTTTAAAGTAAGTCTGGTAGTATTTTTACTCTTCTGAAAAAATTTCAGAGCGGTATCTGGTTTCCGTCATTAGTAGGGCTGCCGACAGATAGGGGCAAAAAATGCTTAGTGTGCAAGCCTGGAAGGGTTGGGCCCCTGGGTCAATAACTTCTAAAATAAGGTGTAGTAGAAGGGCACGTTTAGTACATAGGGACCCGAATATTTTGTCGACAGCACTGGTCACAAGCCTGTGTCTCCAATCCAATCCAATTAAAATGTTGATATTTATGCAATTAACTAAACATAGTGTAGCAGACTGTGGGATATGCTATACTCTTTTAGAAATCAGT
Source organism: Amaurobius ferox (assembly GCA_951213105.1). Classification (NCBI taxonomy): domain Eukaryota; kingdom Metazoa; phylum Arthropoda; class Arachnida; order Araneae; family Amaurobiidae; genus Amaurobius; species Amaurobius ferox. Next base: position 66,327,897 of record OX578134.1, read on the forward strand.
TATAATACATTTAAGTATTTAGGGAATATTTTTAAAGAAAAGAACCACTGTTCCTGCATGGATACGAACTATGAACCAACTATCTGCGAACATGCCACTTTACCAGCTGATGCTGGATCACTTGAGCTATGCAGTGATCACACTCTTAGTAGTACCTAGGAGGGGGAACCTGTCCATCCTAGATATAATCATGTCGAAAGTAGTAAAATATATTTCTAAAAGTAAAATGTAACAATTGATGAATGAATCTTATAGTGATATATGTGAAATAGTTGCTATATGCTTTAGTATTGAAGTTTATTTAAAAGATAATTGATGTAGGTGATGATGTTTTTGATACTTTACAGATAATTAGAGTTCAAATTTCAAAGATCTGCTGCCTCTTCAGTTTTTTGAACTCTGGACTAAATACAAACAGTTCAAAGCTTTTTTAAAAGGGAATTAATTTTTTAATCTGTATTTCATTGATAATATTATATTAGTTAACAAAACAAACAAGTTTTCAGGGCTCATGTTTAAAAATAATGATGCAGGCAAGTTCCTCAAAATGCAATAACACCCGTATATTTCTATAACAATGGTAGATGCATTTTAAAGCAAAGTTTTTATAATACAATTTTTTTTACGCTTTCTGCTTAGCATCAAAAAGTGTCTGTAGCAGACGAGTCTCGCTACACACTGTTCCGCTGAAACTTTTCTTCTTTTACTCGGCAATCATGAATGGATTACTCCCATCATTGCCACAAATGTGAAATGAAATTGTTAACCACGCATCATAATTGCCATCTCTCACTCCAGCTCTGTCTTGTTTAGGCTGCTAACTTAATGTAAATAAACACTTGAAAACAGAGTTTTCATAAAAGAGGAGGAACATGAGGGAATCCCAGTCCGAATAACTATATATGCAAATTTTAGTTTTAGAGCAAACATTTTTAAGGAGTTCAGATTTTCAGAACATTTTAGTCCAAATTGACACCAAACAAAGAATAATTGAGCTGAATATTTGTAGAGAAAGCAAAACTGACAGGGAAGTGCATCATTCATGATCTTTCCATCTCTCTTTCTACTATTATTTCTTTTTTTCTCAGGTTATGTTGTAGGAGTTGTTTTCTTTTTTCTTTTTTATTTTTGATTCGGCTAATGAAAAGCAATTTTTTCAGGAAAAGATGCAAGTAAAATAAAGAAAATAGTAGGATAACGAGACTGAATATTGAACTCTTATTTTAACTTTCGTATGACAATGACGGTTGACAATGGTAATAGTGAGATTTAATTTCAGATTTTTGGAATTTTCTTTTCAGTCACACCACTGGAACCATCTGTGCATCAAATTGTAAGTTTCTGTCCCTTCTAGAAGTGGGTAAACATTTTAGTACATACATGGAAAATAGCCCTTGTATATAGTTTTACAAGTATCTTTCTTTTTACCTAATGAAGGAAAATATAGGTATTGTATGTGCGAAGTCTGCAGCGGGAAATGTAAGCATTATACAGCCATGAGATTTGGTACACAGACACTGCAAGACTTGGGAAGGTGTACCTCAGCATTTTTTTTTTTTTAAATGTGAATTAGTTTTATAGTTAATTTGTTTCATAAAGTCATGATAAGAATTCAAAAGTAGCCCAATTAACAGAATGTCACCCAATCTGGTAACTCTGTCTTTAACTGGAAACACCAAGTTTAATATTTATACTATAGGCTGACTAGAAATGGTTTTGCTTAAGTCTCTTATGGCTTGCTTGTGGCCAACTCACTCGTTTTAAAAAGAAATTTCAATTATGCATCAAGAGTTAAGGATTCCCATACTATTCTAAAGATGAAAAAATAACAAAAGGGTGGGACCATTGCCTATAAATATTAAATATAGCATTGTATGACCTTTGACTTGAGACTTTCCCTTTTATGTAGATACACAGAATATGACTGACTTATTCCTGGCCTCCAGTATCTACTTTTTTGTTTCAGAATGAAACCCATTTCTTCAATTCTGAAGTATATATAAAAAGAAGAAAATAATATTGGTTTATCATTTTCATTGGTAAAACTGTTAATCTGTATTGGATGTTGGGACACTCCTTATATATATATATATATATATACCGGGAGTGTGCCGCGGCCTAGCAGCATGCTGTAACCGGGGATTTAAGGGGTCACAATCCCCCCTTAGGCTTTTTTTAGCATATTGCCCGCTAGCCTTCCCATCCATTTTTTATTCCATTTGTATCCTATTTCTATCTTATTTTATTATATATATATATAATATATATGTGTGTGTGTGTGTGTTTATGTATAAGTTCTGTGTTGTTTTGGTGAAAAAATCTTAATACACATAATTCTAATTTATGAATTCTCATCATTAGATATAATTGTTTTATCAAAAGGATGTCTCTGTTTTAGAACTTCTAAAGAATACTTGGTAAGAAATCCATTGGAATTTCATCTATTTACAGAATAGGCTGTAAAGTCAGTATTTAGAGGTATGACAGTTCTACTACTATAATGTTTCTACCTGTATTATAGTGAAACACTTTTATAACCTTTACAAATGCAGAATTTTACTTTTATGCTTCATTGAACTTTATATAGTAGTAATATATTTCCTTGTTTTAGAAGCATTTTCTTTTAAATCTGAAGGTCATTTTTCACCTCATCTTAATGATGAAAATCTAAATTATTTTTATGTTTAAGTATGTTTGATGGATGCCCTTTCTGAATAATACTGAGTCATGCTATGGGTTTCCACCTCTTCCTAAATCAGTATTGTCTAATGTCTTCCTCTTAAATATCCCCAATTTACTCTTCATGTATTAAGTATGCAGCTTTTACAACAATATGGATCTTAATAGTGTTTTAAACAGTTGTATATTGTTGAGACTGAAATGATGTGATTTAAGTTGAATGTTTAAACCAATGTAGGTAGCACCGGTTTGCCATACATATTATTGCTGATTGTTAGATTCCACTCAAATACACCGAAAACCAGTTTACTGACAACATTTTCTTCATAATCCAATACAGTGAATATACAACATTAAAGGCAATTTAACCATGAACAGATTTGTCACACTGGCAATTATATTGAATGGGAGTTTTGTCAAATTAGCTGTTGTAGATTCATTCTTGTTTCAATACTGGGTTTGGGGCAGTGAATACATTTTGCAATATTGTCTGACAGTAGTTATTATGAATAATTTTGCTTATTGGTGTCTAGCCTTATGAGTTTGGAATTTTAAAAAACTATATTTTTTATGGTGGAGAGAAAACTTGATATTTATGATGGAGTGTCTGTCTTTAGTTTTTCTGCTCAAAGTTACTGTCTTTTATTAACTGAGTCCTTGAAAATAATATTGTTCTCACTTAATAAGCATTATTGGATTGGTTGTAATTTGGGCTGGAGATCTTACAATATGATAATATTGCCTCTATGCATAATTTATTTTTCTAAATAAATTAAGCAACATTTAATTCATATGAATGCACATACTTTTTCAAGGTTAAAGTTTTGTTTTTATCAATTTGATCATTTTCAATAACCTATACAAAGTTTTGATTACTTTACTCCAATTATGATAGTTTTACAGGTATCTGAATAGTATAAAAATTCAATCAAACTGCTGTCTAAAATAATGTGAAAGATAATACTTTTTTAGTAACAGCATAAATAGTTGATTCAAAAGTATCAGCCGGTTTCGAAAGCCAAAAGCCAACTCGTACTTCAGGGAAAAAAAAGCAACCATACCACCACAGGCAAAAGACAATAAATAGTTATATCACATGACCCTGGAAGCAAATTGTTGTTATACCCAAAATAGAAAAATTGAAAAGGATAAAACCTGGGAAGAAGGATTATTAACAGCAGATGGATTCAAATACTTTCTTCATGAATAACACTATGAACTTTTCCACTAAACAGCTAAAACTGCAACAAAACTAAGACTATCGATTTCGACAAAACAACAACTCTAGTTTCCAAAATCAGAAAAAATTCTGAGATTTTGAGTGACCAGGGACTGTTTTCAACATAAACCTTGAGTTCAGAAAGATCAAAAGTTTTCCATATTTTATTTGTATTTTTGAAAACAGAATTTGCTTGAATGAAATCAGGAAAAAACATTTGTATTTTTGTTTTCGTCTAAGTGTAGTGAATTTTTATTCTGGTGTATCTTGTTTATTCTACTAAATCTAGTCCTAGTAAGTACCTGTTCTTATAGCGAAAAAAAAAAAAATAGTTACATTTTTTAAATTTTAAGAATTTTACAGTTATTGCCAGATGATCCTTCACCGATATAGCATCTCTGTAATTTGTATTTTGCCTTCAAATTTTTGAACTCAGTAGACATACCAAGGTTTTAAAACCAGAGTTAGAAGTTCTTACAAAATTGGAAAAATAAAGTCTCAATTCCCTATTCATGCTTATGTCATTCTTTTTCAAGTCACCCATCATTTTTTTAATTACATCCTTTTTTCCATTTTACAAAAGAACTCTGTGTACCTTGGCTTCCTTCATACTTTCCCTTGGTTTACAGAGAATTAATAAACCCTCAACCGATTGTTATCAGACATTATGATGATGACTAACTGTTTGTTGGAAATACAACTTATTTTCAGTAAATTTTGTTGAAGCAGTGTTTCTGGTTTATTTCCATTTTTGGAAACATAATCGCAAGTGAGTCCATTTGATGAAAACCCATCCTAAGTGTCTTATAATAAATAGGATAACAACCAGTTCTGGTTTTGGAAACAAAACTGTTGATGAACTACATCAACATCATCAATTTACTTAAAAAACATGACCAAATTTATCAAACAACTTAATTTTGAGTGTGAGTAATTTTTGTATGTTATTATCGTTTGCTGAGTGGCATCAAGCATATGTTCGCCGATTTAGGTTTGTTTACATTATTCACTTTTCATAAAGTCAGAAATTACTTAATTTTAAAATACCTTTTTGTAATTATAATACAAAAGTATTAAAATAAGACAATATTTTTGTCTTATTTTAACACTTAGCTGATTAATCAAACAACATAATTTCCAGTATAAGTACTTTATGCACGTTATTACCGTTTGCTGAAATGCCAACAAGCATATTATCAAACAACATAATTTTGAGTAAGTAATTTACACACATTATTATCATTTGTGAAGTGGCAACAAGCATATGCACATTGTGGTGTTATCTGTTGGTACTTAAATAACACTCTAGCACAGAGAACGTAACAGAAAACAAATAATACTTTATTGTTGGCCTGTCACATCGTGGTGCTTACAAATCTATTCCCAAGGATTACAAAGTACAAACTGCTTATTGACCAACCACTTACTCAACATTAGTCATGGCATTTGAAGTTCTGTGCAGAAGGATACAGTTCTGATCATTTACACTGGCTTCCAAAAGTTAAGCACAGATGGTAAAATCAACAAAAATGGAGAAGTAAAGCTTTGATTAACTCAAAATTTTACATGAAGGTATCAAATGTGTTTATGCATTAAAGTAAACAAGAATTACGTACAAAGATGAAAAAATATTTACTTTTTGTAAGGTATATGATGATGTCACATTTGGGTCATTAACAAAATGATGTTTAAAGACAAAAAAGCCAAACAAAACGTGCATTAATATAGTATGTGGCCACACCGGACCTTCACACAAACTTTGCAACAATTTTACATGTTTTCAATGAGGTGATCAACCATCGCAGATGAAAGCAATAGCCATTCCTCTAATAGGGCAGTTTCCAACTCTCTTGAGACTGGCTGGAGAAGATAAACATTCAGAGACAGCACGTCTGAGGGCATCCCAAAGGTTTTCAATGGGATTAAGGTCAGGGGAATATGCCGGCCCTCACTTTCCAGGTATTCATCAACGATGTTAGTTTGATGGGACGGGCATTTTCATCCATAAGGAGGAAATCAGGACCAACTGCTGCAGCTAGAGTTTCGCAAGTGGTCAAGGACTTCATCCCGATACCACACAGCTGTCACAGAATCGCCTTTAAAGATGTGCAACTCTGTGCGATATCCCATTGAAATTCCAGCCCACACCATGTCGCTGCAACCTCTGAATGCATGATGTTCGATGATGTTCTTGGCCTGATTGTATGTGCCTCGTTCTCTCCAGACCCGTACACGCTTATCATCTGATTCCAGGGCAAATCCGGATTCGTCCATAAACAGGACGTTGTACCAGTCTGAGACAGACTAATCGACATGTTGACAACACCACTTTAATCTTGCCCCTCTGGCTTGGATAGTTAGTGGAACACAAAAACGTTGTACTCGGGCATACAGTCTCCTCATATGAGACCTTTGGCGCGCAGCATTGGCATATATTGTCTTACCAAGTACCGCTGCAACCATAGATGTAATAGTTGTGGAGGTCACTCGTCGATTCTGCTTGGCTACTATAGCTTGGCTACTATACGTCGATTCCGCTTGGCTACTTGATCCATTCGCAGTATCAGACTACTAATGTACTGAAACTCGTCTTTATATGGCAAATATACCTTTATTAAAGGTTCAGTGTATTTTTCAACTAGCTGGATTTAATTAGCCTTTCTAATTTGATCATGACAGGATTGCTTTTATTTGCTTTGCACATTTCTTGTATCTTTATATCTGAAATGAGTCATGTTTTCAACACATTAATTACTAACAAATCCTTATAGGAAACTCTTCAGTATTTTGCAGTGCTCTAAGCAATGTATCAATGAGATACATTTCATTACCTGGTTTGTAATTTATCTCTAAATCATAGCACTGTATTTGTAAGTTCAGTCTTTATGTTTGTGAAGTCAGTGCTGATAAGGGTTTTTTAGACATAGCAAACAATGGCTTATGATCTATGAGAACTTTCACGTTTTTATTACCAAATACACACTGGTAAAATTTTTTACATCTGTAAACTGTAGCTAACATTTATTTTTATGTATGAGCATAATTCTGCTGAACTTGAGTTAGAATAGTGGATGCATATGCAAAAGGTTTTCCCTCCTGTTGGACTACAGCGCCAAGTCCATAGGGACTTCCATTGAAGACAACACTTTACTCGGGATTAAAATAAAACAAAACAGGAGTATTTAAAATTTGTCCTTAACTTTCTCTACTATTGTTTCATACGACGCATTGCACTGCCGAGGACAGTCTTTCTTTAAAATCTCTCACAACGGTGATACCACTATCGACAAATGAGGTAAAAATTTTGCTAAATAATTTATCATTCCAAGGTACTGTTGCAAATCTTTTTTGCACTGGGGTTGTGGCATATTTAGATATTTAGAATAAGTTCCACTTTATTCTGGTCTATTCACATGCCCTTTTCTGACTAACTATGTCCCATAAATGTAATTTTAATATTGCATAATCTCTACATATTTTGTAGCACTTTTCTTACTGTTTCATGATGCTGTTCTAAAGTATTTCCTCATAGCAAAATGTTGTTGAAAAAATTCTGCATCTGGAATATCTTCCAACATTGCCACGTGTTGAAAAATCTCCAGATCACTGCTTACACCCTGTGGCATATACAAAAATCTGTATCTACCAAATTGCGATGAAAAAGTATACAATAAATAACTTTTCTGATCAAGTCAACTGCCAAAATGCAGATAAGGTATCAAGGTAATTAAAACACTTAGCACTAGAAAGTTTACTAGTAATATCTTCAAAAGATGGGCGATTTTAATGCACTCCCTTGATTGCTTTATTTAGTTTCTTGGGATCAAAACAATTATAAGAATGTCTAGTCACTATAAATTCCAAATATACTTCAGGTTAGGTGAAGTGTCACTTTTTTTACAAAACAATGTACAACAATCCTTTAGTTCAATTGCTTCATTATTATCCCAACTAGCACACTTTCGTTTTTAATTCGTTGAAAAATCGGAACCCAGTTTCGTTTTTATTTCGTTGAATATGTAACGAAATAAAAACGAAAAGATGTCTCGGCGCTTCCACTATTTTGCAACCAATTTTTAAAACGTTACTTTTTCGTTTTTCACACATTACTTTTGCATGGAGATTTATATGATAACGATATGTATCGCAAAAGAAACGAAAATGTAACGGAGCGGACGGAAAAAAAACGAAAATATAACGAAAGTTAACGCAAATAGAGCGAATATGTAACGAAATATAGAAACGGAAATGTAACGAAACGGACGCAAAACAAACGAAAATATAACGAAATGGACACAAAACAAACGAAAATATAACGAAATGGACGCAAAACAAACGAAAATGTATCGAAAGTTTACGCAAAAAAAAACGAGTATGTAACGAATGCTAACGAAAATAAAGCGAATATGTAACGAAATATAACTCGAAAGAAACGATTATGAATCGTAACATAGAGAATGCATTAAAAGGATATATTTCCTTCAATCTTTTGTTTCAGTTTTTCCATGCTAGAATATGGGGGGAGGGGGGGATTAAACCTCGGGCTATGTCAGATTTGGGGATTTTTCGCTGCTATTATTTGCAAGGACAGATGTTGAGAAATTCGATAGAGTAACTAGATGTATTTCTAATATTTCTGAGCAGCATTAATTTTACAAAAATTTTAGAAACACTTCTCTAATTATTTTATCAATGTTTTAATAAAGCACAAATTTTCCTCTTTTTAGAATTTATGCCTTGCAAAAAACAACAGGACATATCCTAAAAACTAAATGATATTTAGTACTATATTCCATATGTTACCATGGAAAAACTGAAACCAACAGTTGAAAGGAAACTATCCTCTTAATGTATGAGTAGCATGCTAAACTGAGTAATGTAACGAATAAGCAAATATTTTTATGCAAAACAAACCATTTTAAATAACTTTTATGCTCTGTTAAATAGCATTTCAAATTCTAGAAGAAAAATCCACTAAAAATTACATTTCAAATGTTATTTACGAAACACATCTTGTGTTTTTTCGTTGGAAAATATTTACATATTCTATTACATGTTTGTTACTGAATTCTGCACATTATTTTTCAGTTTCGTTGATTTGCTTCCTGGTGATTCCAAGCTTTACCTTGTAGGAGCATATGTTCCAAGTTTCAAATTAGAACATTATTCACATGCAATTTAATAAATATACTAGTGTTAACACTGTTGACTTTTTCATATAAAGAAAAATTAACATATCTTTTTTTTCCAAATTTAAGATTTTAAAAGTGTATACCTTTAGGAGTGTGGACCTTCCAATCTTATTAGATTGCATTTACCTAAATAAAATCACTTCAGGTAAAATGGAAAACTTTAAAAGTTAAATAATCATTCCTCTTTGTTGTCTACATTTTTCTTAAGCACAGGTGTAAAGACTTGATCCCCCCCCCCCTCCACAAAAAAAACCTGCAACAGTATATAAATGTTTTTCTTCTTTCTCTAGTTCCATTTTAAAATCTACTTCTGAACTAGATAGATTGAGGCGAGATGTTTTAGCTATCGATGCTATTGAAAATTTATTTCAATGTTTGATCTGTATTTAGCCATGTGATCAGACATAGATTTTATAATCCTGACAACAGAAGGCTAAATAAAAAAATATCAGTTTCATTTTAACTTTGTAAATAAGATAATTTTAAGTTGTATTTCATAAAATTTTGAGTAATTAACAAATAAAGACATTATAACAGCTTTTTAAAAAGAAATGAGAGTAGTAGTTTTAAAAATATTTTACAAATTATATATATATTCTTTATTTACATGTAACTGAAATTTTTGATAACTGTTAATTGTCTATTTTAAACAATACAGTATATTTAGATTTGTCCACTAACAAGACTCAACTAAGAATCCTGTTATCGCACATACACTTTATACACCATTTAAATGGCCCGAACTACCATTCTGCTGCTCATGACTTCAGACGAGTCGATAGTTCTGGGCTTTCGACACCATTTAAATGGAACAAGTTTTATCAGAAATTAATTTACTTTAATTTTTCAGTTTATAATAGAGTAACATAAAATCAAAACTCTTGTTATATTTACTTTGAATATAAAATGAGAAAAAACAATATACTCTGAAATAAAATTAAACATTCGTTCTCTGCTTAAAGTGCGTACTTGTGGAAAGTTTATTCAAAATGACATAAGGTGATAATTGCATAAAACCAATTTTGGATTTGGGGATTTATTTTCCATATATAAATTGTATTTTGGAATGATGCCATTTTTGTTGAGCGTGTTAGCTCAATGGAGCTTTTGGAGAAGTCAACATCATAAGATATTCCCAACTTTTTTTTATTCAAACACCTTAACTGTACTGCTACCATTTTGGGAACCATAAATTGTTAGGCTCATGTTTTTGTGATATTTTGTAAGAACATATTATTCTCAATAATTAAAGAACAATGTTTGTATATGAGACATAGATATATTAAAAGACTACCCTAATATAAGAAGCAATTTATGTATTCTATTTCCATCACGAAACAGCTTCAACAAAAACAAATAATGTTTCTTGGAATAAACAAAATTAAAATTTTTATTAAAGTAATTCTTCAGACATTAATGACTGTAATTTTTCACTCTTGTATACATGCAGTGTACATGAAAATTATAGCAGTGTACATGAAAATTATAGCAAGATTTAAGGTTTAAGTTAAAAATAATAATAAGGTTTCGAACTCCACACAAGACTCTGAAACAGATATTTTATTTAAAAATATCACAAAACTTTATACTAAAATTGAAAAACATCTAAAATATGCTTAAAAAAGAGAAATAACTTTTATTCAAAAATATACTTTAAGATGAATAGCAAACCATATATTTTTTATTTTTAAAGCATGATCAATGAGTTTCTGTTTGGAATCTGTAAGTTGATATCGGTTAAAGATATTTAGAAGTAATTTCCATAGATTTTAAGACAATTGTTTTATTGACGAGCAAGGTTGGAGACGTCATTGCGGTAGAAATTTGCTGTATTCAAAAATCCAATACAGCATGCTTCATATCATTATTCAACTAGAAGCAATGTCCTTTTCATGTCTTTTTCAATAGACTGAAGAAGTAAAAATTGCAAGGAGAGAGTTCTGAAGAGAGATCTACGGTTGCTTCAGTCTCAGTTTTAAAGGCTTGCAATCTGTTCTGCACAAGAAGTGGGTGTTCAACACATGTTCTTTACAACACCATTGTGGTCAAACTGCCACCATATTGAATATATGCTATCATAGCCTATTGAATTTCTTTGGACATGGAGAGGTCAAATGCTGTCATTGCATGATTTGTAACCATGCTATGGATTTGTAACCATACTATGCACCAGATTTCATCACCAGCTACAATGAACTCCAAGACTGTGTTGCTTTCCATGTTGAAACTCAGCAAGTGTTGCAGACAAACTGCTATACAGTAGGGCCTCTGATTACTACTGACAGCTCACAGGATCCACCACCAGCGCACTTTGCTGTATCCTAGGCTCCATATGATAATTCTATCAGTTCCATAGCTCCACCATCATCCTTTTTATGTTACTTTCACGGTGTTTCTAAGAAAACAAGAGACATAAATATCTTTAAAAATGAAGCAATTATATTTGTTAAAGATTATTAAACAATTAATTTATGTTACAGATAGGTTTGAGTATTGTTTGTTTAAACATCAAGGATTTTTCTCAAGACATATGTAGAGCTTAAAAAAAATAACGCAGTTGTCAGACAAAGTATTTTAGCTTGAAAATAAGTTCAAATTTTGTTTGGTAGAATAGAAAAACAATTTTAATTCTTTCTTAGACAGTTGAAATAAGACATATATAGAAATTATTACATGTCTACTTTAAAAAAAATTTCTGCTTATATTTTTATTTTCTTTGTGTAGATCAAATGTATTTATTTTTTACATCTTGATGTTATTGTATTCGTGTAGTATTACATTTATAATAACATTTATTTCTTTTAATATCCTCAGTAAAGATGCACACATTTATACAATTTTTTTTTAAAAAGTTAAATTTACTAAAGAAAAAAAAATTAAGCTTTAATTACAAAAATGTCTTATGAAATAAATTATATTCTTAAAAGCTTTACTACTGAGTACTTTCTAATAAGGTATTTGACTATTTCTTAGACTGAATACTTTTGTTCAGTATAAACATATGTTAAAAACAAATTAAAATTTATTAATGCTGGGCTTTTAAAAGTAATTAATACATATTTTAATGGGACATGCAAAAGAAATGCATATGATTTGCTGATTATGGTTCTCTTTCAGATAATAAATTCAGTATTTGGCAAATAGCTATTTGTTGTATCCCAAGTAACTACTGTATATTTCTGAATATAATCCAATCAGTATATAAGCCAAGTCGAATATGTAATTGTAATGTAAGAAATTTGATTAAAACTGTAAACTTGTATATAAGTCGAATAATAATAAAAAAAAAAGAATAAGAAGCATCGGAAAATGTGTGAACGACGAACTATCACAGCCAACCAAATCACATAGTTATGAGGGCATTGTTGATAATGAAAGATAATGACATAGTCTGCTCAGGTTGCTGTGTGAGATCGTCCAGTAGGTTGTGTCAGTAGATGTTCTGGTATATGATTGCCTCTGATTTACTTGTGAAAATAGCACCCACAAAACAATGGTTTCATTGTGCTGTAGTAAGTATGAGATAATATTTTTATTAAATTGTTCTTCGCTTTTGAAATTACCAGTTCCAAAATTTTCAGCTTTTCAACTTCTGATATTTTTGCCACGCAATCCAACAATATAATGGCTCACCTAGTTTTTACCGAGTTTGTTATTTGGAAATCGAAATTCAAAATTTATGTAAAAAAAAGATTATATAAAATTCATTAAAAAGAGACAACAGAATATGATCAATAAGAAAAATAACATATCGAGCTGTAACATGTATTCCACAAACTTATTTGGAAAAGAACGCTCAAGTTAGGCCTCCATCCTCCAGAAACATCCAACCACATGCTAGCATTGAATGATGAATGTGATGTCACAATCTCAACATGTGCAGCTTAAAGGTTATAAATTATGCCTAACTATGTAAGAGTGAATGCTTATTACTTTATTATTGCATAAACAAATACACTTTGTTGCAAAAAATATATGCACCCATAAGAAATTGAGCTACAGCCGTGAAACTCGGCATGAAGGTATTATTTGAGAAGATATGTAAGTGATTAGAATTTGGCGTAACCCTCTAAGTTCAGGTTCCCTTGTTTCAACAAACAAAGAATCTAACGTTTCAACTAGTTGTTCATATCGTGAGGAGATTCTTTCACAAGTCCGTCCATGTGAAAGCCAGCGAGAGGTGGACACTTTAATCATTTTCAGCATGTTTAAATTGTATACGTTTCCTTGAATTTCTTTAAAAATTTCACCCTTCTTTGGGCTATAATGGAACATTTTCCACAAAACTAAAAGTGAGTCAACTGATTGAAGATTGATTGTCATATTTCTTTAATAAGTGAACGAATACTAAAGCTAATCTGTGGTTTCTACAATTTACGTAGATACAATGAAGTAAATGTTGTTTCTTGTTGGAAAATTTAAAAATTTGAAGATGAACAGCAAAGTACGCACTGGCATAGAGTCAATAAGTGTTGGCTGGGTCATAAAAGTACACAGATCCAGTTTCAAAGAAAAACATTGTTCTCTTTATTTCGTGAGAAACATAACTAGGCAAATTACACATTCCAGGTAATTTTCCATGCCACAAAACTTCAAAATATACTATGTACAAAAAGTTTGCAGTTGTAAATAATCAGACAGAGATTCCTTGAAGCATTGGTAGTAAGTAACTATACTACCTCTATCACTTGTGTGTATTTCCAGCCACCATCGAAGGTATCACACTTGGCAAAGGAAAACCAAAGGATAAGACATCAGAAAAATATTTAAAGTGACTTCCGAACGTTTGTAAGTAAATTTAACGTTCAATACATGCTGGTCTAAACTGACCACATCTGCATCCGTCTCGACTAAAAACCGTCGTCAAACGATATCCCGCAGTGCTTCTGCCTAAAGCATTTCTGTCTGCCTGCATCAGACTATCAGCATATGTGTCTAATCGATCGTCGTGATCGGATTAAGTCTTCTGATTGAGTTGTCTGAAGTCGTCTGATTGCTTCAAGAAACCTCTGCCCTATATATCCGAGAATGGACACTTCCGGAAACGCCCCCGGATATGCAAATCAGATGCGTACGCATTGAGAACTGATTTGCATGAAACCTCATGTTGAAAAACGTCACGGTTCACGCCGGTGAACGGAAAGAGTCGTTCATATTAAATTTGCATAAACGCCCGTTCACGGGAACGTGAATTGCGATATATTGATTTTTTCCAACAGTTTAATTCGACGTTGAATACCTGAAAGCTCTCCGCTCATTACATTGGTTCCCTCTAAAACTATAAATAAACAATTGAACAGCTTAACATTTTTTGCTACAGTTGTTTTCTCAATAGCACTCATAATTTCTTCAGCATTGATAGTAGTTAAGTTGTTGTTGTTGAGACCCAGACCGTCCGACCTACCAGAAAGGTGTAAGGTGACTGTTTGGACGGCCGGGAAGTGCCACCCAATTTAGACCGGAACCCAGTGGGGAGGCATCCACAGGGACTGTACCCTCCTTCCCTACCACCAACCTCTCGGAAGGACTTACGGACCCACATGTTTAACGTGATCGTACTCCGCATGAACACGGAGGCAGTTGTGGCAGCATGCAAACCACCGGGCTACAGCGCCCGAAATGTGCCAACAGCACAAGGTGTTCCCAGGTGGTCACCCACCCAAGTACTAACCGCGCTCGATGCTATTTGACATCGGTGATCTAACGAGAACCGGTGTTTTCTGCACGGTAGGGCCGTTGTGGTAGTAGTTAAGTGTACAAGTCCAAGGTACTTTTCTTTAACATTCTCATCACCCTACATTTGGTAACGTACTATTATACCTAGCTGATCACGTTGAGATTCATCAATCGACTCGTCAGCCAAAATTGCATAAAATTCTGAACATGATAATTCAGTTAAGGTTTTTTGTTCAATGTAAGTAGAAATGGAATATAAGATATTGTCAACAGATATGCTTAATAAATGAGTTGCATTTTACCCATATGTATTTAAATACTGTGCAATTTCTTTATCCTCTAAATTTTCACCTAAAAATCTTACAACTGACCCAAAATTTTTCAAATACCGCCCACTGTTTTTAACCATGAAGTATAAGATTTCGACACATTTGCTTAATAAATAACCTTCTATTGAAATTTGTTTTTGATTGTTTCACAGCCTCTGTGCCTTCAGTATTTTTTTAGCAATTTCTTGTTTGTCGGCATCCTTTGGAAAGGCAATAGATTGTTTATGTCTATTACTATTTTCAAGCTTCTTTATAGTTCTGGTAGGATGACCTCCCTTAAAACTCACACCAACACTTGTTCACTTGGCTTATTACCACTGTACCCAATGGAACATATTTTACATAAAAAGCCTGAAGCTGCTAGACTAGTAAAACCAGTTATACTGTCTTTCATAATATGTTTTTATGAAATAAGCTTTTCTTTTTTTACTGTTTTCTGTAGTTAACAACATATCATCTATATTTTCTTCATCAGAAATATATAGATATTTTCTTATCTATATTTTCTTCATCACCTCATTATCAGAACCTCATCATCACCTCATCATCAGAAAATTCAAGTCCAACGTCAATATTTTCTTTTATATTGTTTTCATTTTAAGTATTCTTTTCTACATCATTTTCAACATCGTTTTCAATTTCAGCATTCTTTTTCAAATTCACTGCATTTTCTCCTATAGAAAAATTCAACCTCATCTTCATTCGATAATTCAGTTGCACCGTTTTCTGCATTCCTCTTTACATAATATTTGGCGTCACTTTTCTGAATGAAATTTGTCGTTTCAGATGCGCTCTCTACTACTTTATCAGCATTCCGATTTGTAGAAAATTTGGTTGTAATTGTGGAAGTATTACTTTTCTAATCTGCTTGGAACTTGCTTTATGGAAAAAAAAATGTAGGATGCTCTCACAACCACTGCTATCAGCACAACTGATTTTTTTTTACATAATAATCTGAATTTTTTTAGAAGCCCCAGGTTGGAGGACGTCTACTCTTCATAATATTTGGAGTATCACTAACTTTATCCGAAAATAATTATTGTTAATTTAAAATAAAAACTAACTAAACTAATTAAATAGAACTGAAACTATGACGATGATGCTTCACCCTCACCCAATGGTCAGCGAAGTAAAGGCAATCTGCCATTAGGGGGTTTGTATGCCTAACTGAAACTAAATGCAAGACCAAACAGCAAGTAGTGTTGCCATATTACTTCCCAGACTGTCCAACCTACCAGAAAGGTGTAAGGTAACCGCGAATTGGCTGTGTGTCATTCCGCAAGAAACAGTTGATGTTTGTGTATATTTTTATTCTGCACAGAAATCGAAACATTTGAAAATAAAATGTACATGCAAAACACGCTTATGCTAACACAAGACATATTACTTTTGAATTTTCATCCATATTAACAATAATTAAATGCATGACACAGTTGAGGGATAATAAATATAGGCATCAAAAATGAACAAAATTGTGTTTTTCACTTTCCTTAACTATTGTAAAGTGGTAAAATTTTAAACAAAATTCTTTGTGATATTATTCTAGAATTTAATGTGGCTGCTGTCACAATCGAGTGGAAGAAAAAGATTATTCTTCGAACATTGTCGCCCATTCTTGGGGACAAGAATGTGCAATTTCACAAAAAATTATAGTTAAAAGTTTTAAACGAAATTACAGTAGGTTTCCCCAGCAGGAAAATATGTTTCAAGATCCCTAGTGGATGCTTGAAACCATGGATAGTACCAAACCCAATATTATACTATATTTTTTCCTTCACATATGAGAAAGTTTAATATGAAAAACCGTTCTATTTTCTATGAGAAAGTTAAATTTATAAATTAGACACTGTATAAGATAAACAACAATAACTAATAATAAAAAAGAACAAGTATAATAATATACTGTAATAAAAGTTGTGAATGTGATCTCCCCCTCCCAATATAGCTTATTGTACAGTTTTAGACTAATCCTTGTTCTGGTGATAATGATACAATGCATATTTGATGGAATGAGAAAAATAATGTAGGCATTGTGATGCAAGGTTAGACTATTATTGAGAATCATTTGCTTTGGGAGATCCTGAATTATCAAGACATGACAATGTTGGTGATTGGATGTAAGGAACAGACCTTGTCAATGGTTGAGGATTCTCGATAGTTGATTTTAGTGATGTCGACACTGCTAGTTATGCTTCAATTTCTTTACCTTCATAGACAGGATACTTTTGACTTAACAAGTTCTTTCAATTCTGCATTTGTTACCACATCTTGATGGTCTTCAATATATTCCTTCACTTCTTAATCAAGAATGTTAGAAAAACCTTTTCTACCAACTTGTGACTACATAAATGATTTTCTCAACTTTTCCACTGATCCCTGGGAAACCTTTAAAATCATAAGGTCTTCCTGCAGGCATTTAATGTTACTAGTTTTAATTCATTCACTGCAGTTTTAGTAAATGTTATTGTGTCAACAATACTGATGATTTCCAATCACTGGTGTGTAATTTACATTTTATGAATTGCTTATTTCCGAAATTTTCCATTTATGATTTTTTGATTGTGATTGACTGAAACCATAGAAAAGGGGTAACTATGGTATACCAATATTGAATTACTTAAATTTTTTTATTTAGTGTGAGTATAGCTTTTACAATTTAAATTGAATTTAGAGTAGCCTACCTTTAAGCCATTGCCATTTGAATTAAGTCAATAACGAGTAATAAAAATATGGAGTATAAAACATGACTTCCTATCGAGTCCAGAATTAGGGTTTTAAATTAATGTACCTATTCATATGTATAACTAACATGGTCAGATGAGTTTTAATTAAAAATATTTTATTGTTTTATCGTTTCTAAGACAAAGGACATCAGCTAGGAAAGCTGATATTTCAAGAACTCCCAACAGCTTATTTTTGATACGATAAGGAACAGACTTACCTCATAGACTGTCAAAAGTGAATTAATTCAAGACTTGTTAATTGACACGGTACAATGTACTTGGTAGATTAATGCAGGAAGACAAAATTGACTCCAAAAGTGGGGTTCAACCCCACAATGGTTCCAGTATTTTCCTAGAATGATGAAGAAAACAATGTATTGAGACGTTTGAGCTAGGAAATATAAATATTCTACTCAAGATCTTTAAATTTATATGCAAAAATAATTTCCTATGGTTTTTCATAAACTTGTATCAATTACCGTTGTAAATAAAAATTTCTGCCATTCTGCCAAACTAAAATTGTCGGCTCTTGATATGTTTTCACATTGCATTTTAAACATTTGTTCTACAATGGATTTGCTCAATCTTACTATCTAAATGCTGTTACTATTAAAACAGTTTCTCTCCTACAATTGTTGTTCAAGTTAATCAAAATTTTTCTAAATCTTTATATGAACATGTTTCTGAAAAATATTTTACTATCATTTTTCAAGTTGAGCTGGCAGATTACTAAAATCCACAGAAAATTTAATTGCAGCAATATTGTGCTTATACCCAGCGATATAGTTCCCCTCCGCACTAAAAAAATAATGTAGGTTCTTTATATATATATTTTTTAAGCCACTTCTTGAAAGAACAGGCTTTTTTCAATTAATATATTTTTAAATGTATTGTGAGATGTATACATATCTCAAAAATATATTGATCAATTATAAATGCATTTTATTTTTAAAAATGTGCTATGTTTTCATCCAGAAATTGTGGATCTTCCACACAATTTTTTTTTCTTCTTACATGTCTGTTAGTAAACACAAGCATTTTCTCCATCTAGTATGCCCAAGTTTTTCAATCTAAATAATCCTACAGATATTTTAAATAGTTAGGGTATTTGCAGGCGTGGTAGCCCATTGGTTAGCGCATGGGAATTGCATTCGGTAGACCCGGGTTCGATTCCTTCCACTGCTAAAAAAACTGCTGCTGTGTTCAGTGGAGTATGATCATGTTAAACATGTGGGTCCATAAGTCCACAGGGATGCGGAACTAAACCTGTAAACCGAGAGGTAGGCTAGGTCCGCACTGCTGTCTCCAAGTTAGAGTATTTGCAGTATTTCTTCCAAGAATGACCTTTGATATATATTGACAAAACTAAATATGCTCTTTAACTTATGTATTAAGGAATATGAAAACTATATCATAAAATGGGAAAATAAATCTCTGACTGCTCAACATTGTAGAAATTCTGTCTATCGTTTTAAGTTTTCTTCCACTAGTATTATACAAAAATGTTTGTTAATTTATAATCTTGACTTTTCTATACCTTTCATTTTCAGAAATAGTTAAGTATTTTAGCTAATGATTTGTTCAGTAACTTTTCCTTTTACTGTCTTGTTAGATGCCTTGTAATTGTACCATTTTTCTTTATATTTGTTTTATACCTTAAGGAACTCTTCAATGACATTTGGAATTGTTTTCACCAGGTTGTGTCTTGTCTCATCTTGTTGGGACATTTTTGTAATGTCTTTGAACAATCCAGCTTGTGTGTTAGTTCTATGTTGCTTGACTGACTTTCTAGTATCCAGAATCCTTCTTTAGTTTTCTGTTTTATAATTGTGAACGCATCTTTTAATTATAGGATACCTCTCTGGCTCTTCTATTTCTGTCAATTTGATCTTTGATCTTTTTGACTTTAGATTTGCTGGCACTGATGAAGAAGATCCAACATTTCTTCGAAACAGCTTTATGCTTCACGTTCTATTATCATATTTTGCTTGATTCAGAGTCAGTAAAAATATACAGAATGCTAAATAAAACTATTTAAAAATAATTTTATATTGGAATATTTAATTTTTTAATAGTTTTTTGGAAATAAATTTAAGAAAAAGACACCAATAAAAAATCTATTAATATAAAACATTAAATATTAATTGCTATTTATATTGGTATCATACTTGACATTAGAATACAAGAGTCAGAGTCGAAGGTTTGAAGTACTGACTCCACAACCCTGCTTGATACTGTGCTCTGTTATGTGACATCTTCCTGATCTTGTAATCTTACGTTCCACATAATTATTCTACATGTTCTATCCCTTTCCTGTAGTCCATCCGATTTCTTTCCTATTCATGTAATTTGTATGAAGTAATCAACTTCCACCCATTTTATATAAACTTAATGCTCTTGTTTTACTCATTTTAAAAGCATACCTATAATTTATACTATATTTTCTCATGGATACAATATTAATAATACTTTCGTACATTACAAACTTATGTGCATCGTAATAAAGTTTTAGAATTGTGTAAATGTTGTAAAATATAAATAAAATTAATGAATGAATTATTAGTGTAAAATGTGAAATTATGGTGGCGACCTGTACTTGGCATATGATGGAGTTTGTTTTCGTGCTCAGATAAAACTGGTAAGTTAAAATTTATCAACTGAAAAGCATTTTAAAATGTTAAAATAAATATATTGTATTTTAATAAAAAAAAATTTTCAATGGGAATGTGATCATTAAAATTGGATCGTTTTTGACCCACTTCTGCAAACTATATATCAAATTACTTTTCTGGGAACAAAAGGTAAGATAGCAGATAGTGACCGAATTATTTTGTATATATGTAAATTATTATTATTAGTTTTGTGCTCAATGTTCAAATATTTACACAGAGGAAAATAAAAATGAAAAGTGAAAAGTATCTGCAAACATATATGTTGACTTAAAATTTGAAGCAAATTTCGGAAACTAATCATTTTTTGTACATTAGGATCCATGCAACAAATTAAGCATACCAGGGATCTATTTAAAGGAGAGGGTTGAGGTTCATTGCCCCCCCCCCCCAAAAAAAAAATTAAATAAATAAAAAGTTCCTTTGTATAATCATATATTAATTTTAAATTATAACAGTTTGCTCAAATAAATTTTCATTAAGTATTTGTTATCGGAAAGAAACCGGTGAAATTGGATTTTAATTTATTATTAAAATTCATTTAATTTTGATAATTTAGAAACATTCAGAATCTACCTAACTGAAATTAAAACCACAGGAGAAATTGAAAATAAAATATCATTATTAAATTCTAAAGTAAACAGTACCCATTGAATTTCAAATTTTCGCAATCAATCAAGCAATCATAGTGCAAAAGTAATTCAACTTTTTTGCAATAAATTTAAAAATAACAAATTGCAACTCGCACTTGATCAATGATAACTGAATGATCATTTCCTCAAAAATAAATTTAAAATGTATTCTTCTCTATTAAATTCACAGATCACATGATGTTCAATTTCTTCTGTCTGAAATATGACATCTGGTACATGGGCGTCGTATATTTATCTTGCTGCAATCCAGGCGAAAATACATTTTTTGTTCTGTTACTGTAACAACTTGAATGTTGTGAAGAACAATGTTTTATTTGAACTTTGAAATGTCGTCAAATAAATAAGCATTAAATTTCTTATCTGGAATTATAATTATTTTTGTATCCGATTCTAATTTACCCATATGCATTCTTCATAGAACAAACTGTTATTACTTAGTACGGGGCAAGGATATTTTTATCCACTAATTGAGGATTTTGTTTTATGTGTAATTTCAAATGCACATTGAAACGTCTTATAATTTTAATAGCACTAGCACTACTTAATTTACTTTATCTACAATGCATGGAATATAAAAAACAATAAAATCAACAATACAACAATCAGTTTTAAAATGTAAAAACAATTTACTTACCCTGACTCCTAACTAGACAAAAGAAGACAACAAACACGAGGTGTCTCAACAGTTCCACGCCAAGTTGCCAAACACTTTTGCGCCAATGTTGGTGTGAGCACGTGTCACAAGCTAGGGAACGCTGCTGTAGAGAGTTACCATACATTAAAGGAAAAAGGATACTTATCGCTGATTTGGCACAAATTTCGTGCAGTCTAGCGAGGAAATATTCTGTCTAATAAACTTCCACATTTTCTAGAAATCTATTCAGTCAATTTTATTATTGCTTGAAATATTAATACTATTGTAATATTAATATAAATTTATAATATTAATAATAATTTTTAAATATATACCTTAAATAACGTGATTAAATTAAATAATTCAATAATTCTATAAAAGTTTATAGGTGGAGGGGGGGGGGGCTAGAGAATGTATTGAAATTGAAGTTATCCATATATTGCTATAAGGTGAAATAATTTGTTTAATGGAATTTGCTGATGACGCGGTTAGGTTAGCAAATGAAAAAACGAAGAAACGCCCCCCCCCCCCCCTCCGTTAAAGCAGGGTGCAGTTGTGTGGAATGGGGCTTAGAAACAGTATTTCTTTCAGGACTTTTCGGCTGGTGTGTATGTGTCTGTGTGTGTGTGTGTGTGGGGGGGGGGGGGGGGGGCAAGTTTTCTATTTTCTCGACAGAAAATATCTAAACGCTATGCCACATAAATAGAAACTAGGTAATATAAAATGTCTCCGGGGGGCGATACTCATCTCTGAGGGGAGGGGGGCGCATCGGCCCCAGAGGTATGCCTGAAAGAACTACTGATTGGAAGCACCTCCCTTCCTTGTCTGAACCATTAGTTATACATAAAGTCAATATTTGGAAAGGAAATTCAGGATTGCTACCTTCCCTATTAGGTTGAAGACCCAGACCGTCCGACTCGTCCGAGGACTTAGTCGGACGGTCTGGGTCTTCAACCTAATAGGGAAGGTAGCAATCCTGAATTTCCTTTCCAAATATTCCCTATTAGGTTGTCAAAATTCTGGCTACGCCTATGCGTGGGTGACGCAACTTACCCTTACCCTGTTAATGCCAGAATGCTCTAAAAATATACTAGTTCTTTATATGGTCTATACCGAATAACTAAATTCAATACATTCGATCGTCAACCCCCTTCCATTTTTCCAAAATCCTGGCTACGCCTATGTCTAAACATGAATATTGATTGTTAAATTTAGATCAGATAAATATGTTAAAATCCAGGAGAAAAGTAACTTCGACTAATTGCACAAAGAAATATCGAATGCATGCTTAAAGTTTATGTACAGATAAATTTTCGGTCATTAAATTTATTTTGAATATTCTTTTCGTGTACTATACAAAAGTATAAGCAAGAGTACCAATTCCTCCATCTCAACACTCATGCACTGATTCAAGGTCATTTACTCTCCATTAGTTAAACATATTTAGTCACTATCTATAAAATCTGACCGTCAACCTCCTCCCTCACTCACGACATTTCGGCTACGCCGATGTTAACTAGTCCAAAGTTCTATATTTATATATTTCATAGTAATTTTACTTATGAGCGTTGTGCAGGATAGGATAAATTGGTATCCTTCTCCCCACACACACACACCACCACCATCATCACACACATACACACACTCCCCGAGACCATTTTTAGCAGAATTCATGCAATTTTTATTCAATCATAAAAAAACTAAAATAAGAATAAACAACTATTTCCTTTTAATGCCTACAAATATCAATGGTTTAAATAAATTTTTAAATTTTATCAACTGTCGAAAATTTAAAATTTACAATTTTAACAAATTTAAACAAAATAGAAATAACAAAATATGCAAAAAAATAGAAATTTAATATTAAAAATACCCATTAAAAATCATAAATTCTAATAGCACATTGGGTCTTTACGCTAATGAGTTAAATTTACGTATTAAGAAATTTAGCATCCGATTATTTTTTGGAGGAAAATAGTTGATTGAGGAGGAGATATGAAAATATTTATCATGAATAAGTGTAAAAATTTTAGAAAAATGCAACAAAAGTAAAATGATTTAAAAACGAAATATATAATCCATTTTGCAACGTAACACATAATTCGTTTTAAAATAATTTTTAAATCGCAATATTTGCAACCAAACGAAAAACCAACGATAGCAACAAGTTTGCAACGTTTTTAATCCAGATCGTGCTACTTGGGATAGGTACTGAGTTTTTCTGAAGTTGAGTGAATCTTGACCCCATTTTGAATAACATTACAGGATATAACATTACAGGATAACCTGTAATGTTATACCTGTAACATTACATAACCTGTAACATTACAGGATAACCTGTAACATTACAGGATTTTCATAACATTACAGGATATTACATTTGCTTGGACACCTGAATCTGTCTTAAAATGAATTTTTTTTTCTCAAAAATAGTTAAAGCAGTTTACCAAGGGAGAAGAAATCGGCACTTTTCACTTCTATGAAGAAATCTTTTCCACATCATTTCTCACACTCAACTCTTTTACGCTTCGAAATTTGCATACTGTAGCAAAATGATTGTATTTGCCCATCGAGGTAGTATATATGGAGAGAGCTTAAGAGTTGCAATCGTCGTCAAAGATAAAGGCAGGTGTTGTACGGACGAATTTCCCGAGAACGCGTTTTCTCCCGACTGTGACCCTATACATTTCAATGGCGATTTCAGACTGAGAGCGTACTTGAGAAATATAAATGGTAAAATAATGTTTATGTACTGTTGTACTTACATCTGCAAGTAAAAGCATGTAAAAGGAGGGCTTTACTCTTTTCATGGATAAGATTTGTTTTCATTATATATCTTACAAATATAGTTAAAAAGTAATTTTGCTAGATTTTAGTGTGGTGCATTTCATTGCTTTTAATGCTGTATAATTAGAAGTTTTGCTTTATTTTTGGTGTTTGAGATATTGCAAAAGACTTATAATGTCATTCTAACACTTTAAAAAAACATTTGGAGTATTTTGCTAATAGTTATAGAGTTATTTTCGGTATCCTCATATGTTTTCCTTTCGAGGCAGAACTTGGCGGCGGTTGGCGACTCGCAAGATTTGGTGGCTAGGGAAGAAAAATAGGAGTTTAGATAATGAGAGTAAAGATGTATCATATGATAAAATTTTACATTCATAATAAAATATAATAATAGTTTACATTGAAAATGTCAGCTAGATTTTACATCATAACTTTTCAGTGCATTTTATATAAAGATGTATGATATATGAGCATAATCTCATTTCTAGTTCAGAGTAAATCGTACTTAATAAATATTACTAGTTACCATATGGATGGCCCATAGGGGAAGACAAGGGGGCACTTCAAAATCACAAAGCCGGACATCAAACTAGTCGATGTTGGTTATCTTATCCTTGAATCCCTCCAGATAAATTCTATAGGTGCCGATGCTGGTTAGAATTAATTTCATATAAACATCTCGATTAAATAGATATATTTTCTCTCATTCACAAATTAAAAATCAAAGGATGTATCATCAAACTCCCAGTGTTTTCAAGAAGTATTTTGGTATAACACTCTTGTTTAGTTTGGCGCGGTAGCTCAGTGGTTAAGACACAGGAATTGCATTTGGTAGGCCCAGGTTCGATTCCCTCCGCTGCTAAAACTGCCGCCGTGTTCACGTGGAGTATGATTACGTTAAACATGTGGGTCCGTAAGTCCTTCTGAGAGGTTGGTGGTATGGGAAGGAGGGTACGGTCCCTGTGGATGCCTCCCCCACTGGGTTCCGGTCTAAATTGAGTGGCTCTTCCCGGCCGTCCAAACAGTTACCTTACACCTTTCTGGTAGGTCGGACCGTCTGGGTCTCAACAACAACAACTCTTATTTAGTTCTCGAGAAAGAAATATGCCTTGCCCAAAGAAGTATTTGAATCACTGACTTCTTGATCATGCGTTAGCAATCTATTAAATGAGCAATCTTAACTCTAAAATAACCTCACATTCTCCTCATCATAATTTAAGTAATAGACTTCTTGATCTAGAAACAGCTCTACCAATATAAATATTTTTACTTACATCATACATTTTTACTTATATACTTTACATTACAAATGAAGAAGCATTTAATAAAATATTAACTCTATTTAAAAGTCATTAAAACTTAATTCTGCGCATAGCTTTAATTATAATTTTGGTCCTAATGCTTTAGTTGTTTTTAAAATTTTTAGAAATAATTTGGGATAGATTGATCTGCAATTTTTACTATAAGTTTTTAATATTTAATATGTACAACATTTAATATTTTTATGCCACATTGAGTTAGCCCACTGTAATTGTGCTTTCAATCTATTTAATTCTGGATGCAAATTTCACAATATGTATTTAAAGCATTTTTCAAATGAATTATTAGCAACCAAATCTCTGAAACTATTATAATGAAATGCAATTTTTGTATTTTGTGCCATAATATTTTATAATCTTATGTATTTGCTATACTTTATAGAAAAACATTTTTAAGAAATTTCCAAATTCTATATCAATTAAACATGCAAAAACCTCCCGAACACGTTTCGACAATTTAAAAATCATGGCTATTTCAATAGAGCCTCTATTTATGAATTTAGACATAATTTTGTATTTTATTCTGAAATGTCATTTTATGAACACAAAAAAATATAAGTAAAGTCAAATGTTTTATTATTGTAAATATTACATTGTTTTATATTTGACAGTATGCATACAATATATTAAAATAAATTAGATGTAAAAATGACTCAGTCATATTACGCCTCAAAGCATATATGGATACTGCTAACACAACTTTCAAAGATAAAAGTGGAAAATTCTACATTTTACGCAAGCATGCATACAATTTTTCCATATACTTTTTAATTATTTTTATATATATTATGCAAATTCTTCAATTTCTATACTTGTAATCTATTTCATATCATATTTTACTTGCAATTGCTTTGTAGTTCAATTTGTTTTACGGAATTGACTTCATTAACAAAATTATTCTTTAGTAATAAAATATTCTAGTCCTATTTCGTATTTTTCTTCATATTCTTTAAAATCCTATAACGTATAACACGTATAGGATTCCACGTCCCCCTCATCCTCTAGAAGTTCCTCAAGCAGAAGGTACACTACACAGTTTAGGCAATAAATCGCCAAATCATGAATTTTCTTCTCCGTGACCAACTACACCTGCTCTATGTTTGACCATGTTACTAACATGGATTGGACCGTGCCCCCTCCATATATACTAACTGGTTGTGTTTGCCACAACTTCAACATATGTTTTGGAATGCTGGACAGCATATATTTTCTGTCACATTTACCAGTTACCCTAAAATTGTACTTGTTTTCATTTATGTCCAGACACTTGATTTGTTTAGTGCCACTAATGACTTGAATCAGCTTATTGCCTAAAGTTCCATTTCATCATATTCACCGATCTATTTTCTACATTGTATATACTGTCCTATAATCTTGATAATTCAGCAGCTGAATATGTACACATATCTAATAATTTTTGTAAATCCAGATCCAATATCTGTAACAATTTTTCGCGCAAATTATTTTTAGCAACACCTCGAACAAGCTGATCCAGTATTGATTCAGTCTGATTGCCATAATCGCACATTTTTAATTGCTTTCACAGATCTGTCAAAAATTCATCAATAGGATACTCATCACCCTGTCCAAACAAAAATAATTTCTGATGCTTGCACATATTACTTTTTGACACAAAATGTTTCTCAAACTAATTCACTACCTCCAATAATGTCAGAGAATAAGTTACTAAATGCATTGTAAATCTGCAAACAGTCTTCACCCTTAACATGCAGAAGCATTGCTACATTTTGGGATTCATCATTTTTCATCCAACCGTTCACAACCATGTACAGCTCAAATCGCTGACACCATAATTTTCATGTATATGCTGGCTATGATTTTAACTTTATTAGCAGTGGAGGTGAAAGATTTTGCATTTTAAATAATCAACCTTTTCTTCTGGCACCATGTGGTGTTGGTGTTCTGTGTTGGTACATAAACAGGGGCGAATTGGCACTGGCCCAGGCAAATGATTTGCACTGCCTTGCTATCAGTGGGAGAGCTTGATTTGGTTGCGCTATCTTCTACTTAAAATATTTAGCTCTCTTTACCTACACCCTCCAGTTAGTCCTTATGCTATCATGCCACTTCATTTTTTGAAAACTTCCACTATTTGTTTTAAATGTAGAAGGTTTTATTACTTAATTTATACATAAATATTGTTTTTATATAACAGGTTAAATACATAATTAATGTTTAAATGACAAAGAATTTTTTGTAATCTCTCCATAGTGTGCCATTTCGCTTTTGAGCATCTTATATATGCTGCAGACAGAATGTGCAGAATTTCAGATATAAAGTGCTGGTTGAAAAGTGTAGAAGACCCAGACCGTCCGACTCATCCAGAGGACACGAGCAACCATTTGGACGGCCGGTGGTTGAAAAGTGTAGAGGCATAGTTAGCATCTGCATAGTTTTGGGGAAAATGTTTCTGTATATAATGCTTATAAAGCCTGGGCTCCTATGCAGTGCATCCTTTGGCTCCACCATGTCGGCAGCCCTGTTGTCTTTCATGAAACTAAAAATCAAGCTTGTGTTTAAATGTTTATGAGAAAATGCATTATGAGAAAAATGAATTAAAACTATATAGATGCATGTTTTATTTTTGAAGTGCATATTTTTTTTATTTTAGGTAATGCCATAAGCATGGAAGAGAGGGTTTGAGGGTATCCTAACCCTCCATTGTCTGATCAATTGCTTTATAGTTGTTCATAGTGTCCATATTATAAAATGAAATTCAGCACTGCAAACCCCATTTGATTTCGAATCCCCCTTAAATGTCTAGGCCTTTAATTACTGACTATGCCTTTAATTTTAGGTACATATTTTCACAACTGTTTTATCAATATTTCAATGCATATAATCTGAACTCTATTAATCATATTCAGTTCTTGTATAACACTCTTCGTTATTTTATTATGATCCGCTATAGTTATACAATTAAATTGGGAATTTAAATTTTGTAGATTTTGGTAGTGATTAATTCCACTCAACACAATTTCCCATGATCATGAACTTATATCAGACCGAGAAATCAAACAAGTTTCTCTATTTTGAAACATGCATGTATATTGTAGCATCTCATTTCGTTTACCTGGTTTTGCTTCCTTTAGAGACCTACTAAAAAACTGCAAGCAGCATCAATAAAACTTTCAATGATACGAGGGTCACACTGAAATTTTTGAGACAGTGGCAGATGATATGTGCTAGAAAAAAATTATTAGTTGGATATTTAAATTTGAATTCTTTTATATCTGCAGACGATAATTTGTGGCAACAATTACAATTTAGCTATTGTAGAATAAATTTTGAAAGAAAAGAAAATGGAGTTGATGCGAGAGCATTATCGAGCTATGATTTTCTGTGATTTTAAAATGAAGCTAAATCAAGAAGAATGTCTTCAACATCTACAATTAGCATAATGAAATGATGCTTCATCTCATGCCACTGTATTCTGGATGAAGAACACACAGGAAGACCTTTGTTAGCTGTAATCCCAGAAAATGTGTCGGCCAGTCAAAAAATGTTAATTGATGATAATCTCTGTACCTACTAAATGATACAGAAGGAACTTAACATTGGATCCGCAGCTATACATAAAATTATTCATGAAGAACTGCATATGAAAAAATTAGTTTGTTGTTGGGTCCTCCATAATTTAACAGAACACCAAAAAGCGGAGCATGTGAGAATCAGTGAAGAAACCCTAAAATTGCTTAATGATGGTGGACACTGCATTATTTCTAAAATCGTAACTGGTGATGAAATGTACATTCCGCTTTTTGATGTTCCAACATGTCAAGAAAGTAAAGTATGGCTCTTTGAAGATGGCCTCAAACCAACAATGGTGAAAAGACAATGAACAATGAAAAAAGTAATGTATGTCGTGTTCTTCAGAAGTACAGATCTGGTCAAAGCCATATAGCTAGAGGGACAGAAGACAGTTACAGCTAACTGGTACACTACTAAGTGTCTTTCAGAAATTCTTCAAGAAGTGAATGTTAGGGGACTCATGCTTCACCATGGCAATGCATCTTCTCATTCAGCAAGAATGACAGTCGAATTTCTTGAACAAAAAACCATCAAAGTGATAGAACATCCACCCTATTCTCCTGATCTTGCTGACTTTTGGATATTTTTTAATCTAAAAAGAAATTTACGTGGGCATCATTTTCATACTGAATATGAATTGATGAGGCTATAAAAGCATATTTTTCATCTATTCCAAGAAACGAATGGCTTGAAGCATTTAATCTTTGGAAAATTCTTCTACAAAAGTGCATTGATGTTGGAGGGGAGTACTTTGAACACTCCTAAGAGTTGGTAAGTTTAACTTATACCACTTAGCTGTATTATCTCAAAAATTTCAGTGTGACCCTCATATTACAACCCTTTGTCAGTTGATATTGAGTTTGTTGAAGATCAAGTTGAACTGCATGAAGTTTTAAGACCAAGTTAATAATCACAAAATCCTCATCAACTTTGGGAAATTCTTTGTTCTTTTATAAATTTTGTTTTTCACTATCAAAATGAAAAATTGCACTTATACAGTCAAACCTGCCTTAAACGGAATTCAGGTGACTGGAAGAATTTGAAACCAGTGTTTTCCTATTTATTATATCATAAAGCACTTAAATTAATAATGTTATTCACCAAAAAAATTCTGAATCCTTCTACTGTTACTTTTTCTTCTTCCTAGGTTTTTATTTTCAGTTTTTCTATTTTTGGTTTGCAGTAATTTCCTTCCTGGGTCACATGATGCAATTGCTTGTTGATTGACACCTTCTTGCCTATGGTAGTGTGGTTGTTCATTTTTTCTGAAGCAAAAGGCTGCTTTTTACATATGGTAGTGTGGTTGTTCATTTTTTTCTGAGTGGGATTTATCTGTCTTTCTTGAAGGAAGTTGCTTTGTGCCTTTGAAATTGGTTCACTTAAATAGTTTCACTAACTTTTTTGTCCTTACACCTTTCTGGTAGGTCGGACGGTCTGGGTCTCAACAACAACTAACTTTTTTGTGGATCCAAAATAATGAAACTAAAGTTAATAACCAAATTTTTTCACAACAGCTTACCTCGCTTACTTTCTTTTAAAATTTTGTGATTAATTCATTCAAATCATTAACTGAGTGGTCTATATTTATGTTTTCTTAACCATCGCTGGACTGGACTTTAAATCTTGTACTTGAACTTTCAAATTTCTGTTGTCTGTCATAAACATTTATTTTTTTAAGGCAAAAGTAGCTGAACACAATTTGTACTTTTCCAAAAATACTCTGCTGTAATGAGGAACACTATGCAATTTTACTGGAGAAACTCCTAAACTTAATAAGCTTGTGTTATCACCTTGTTTATCTTCATTATGAATTTTCTATAACTGGGGCTATCTTCATACTCACCAGTAGTAGATTTACAGTAGTAGAACCTTTCATAGAAATAGCATTATGCAGATGATATTTTTTCCATTTATTTAACTAAAATTATATCACATTGTTTAACAATGTATTATATTTCATGGCTATCAATGTGTTTATCATCAATCAAATGTGTTTATATAGCAGACCAGTTTTATTAATTTTCTTCAGATTTAAGATTTAATTGATAAAGAAAATGGATATTTAGCATATATTGATCAAATTTCATATTTTTTGTAAATTTGTTTACAAATGGGACTAGTACGAGGTGCCATCCAAAATTTCTCGGATTGGCGCTATATAACTGAAATGTTAATTAGTTTCAAAGCGCACTGATAGATGGCAGTAGGTACTTGTTTTGTGAGCTAGTGTGCAAAATTTCATCATGAATGAAGCAGTTAGTTCTCTCTAATGTAGATGTCATTTTGTTTGAAATTGTTTACACTGCATTGCGATTTTTATGATAGATGCAAAAAACAAAACAAAAAAAAAATAGCATGTTTGCATTAAATTTTGTGTAAATCTTGCTAAACATGCAACAGAAACTGTGGAAATGATTCAACAAGTGTGGTGAACAATCGGAGTCGAACCCAAATTTTTGAATGGCATAAGTGTTTTAAAGCTGGTTGAACATCAGTTGATGATGACGAATGCACAGGAAGACCTTCGACAAGCACAACATCGGAAAACATTGACAAAATTTGACAGTTCATTCATGAAGATCGACATCAGACCATTCCAGATCTCTGTGATAAAGTTAGAATTGGATATGGAACATGTCAGTGAATTCTCACTGAAGAATTGGGAATGCATCGTATCTCCGCCAAATTTGTTCCCAGACTGTTGACAACGAATCAAAAGCAACACCGAATTGATGTTTGCGTGGAGCTTCGGCAGCTCATTTTGGATGATGAAACCTTCATGTCCAGAATAATTACTGATGATGAGAGTTGATTTTATGGAGGTATGATCCTGAAACTAAGCAACATTCTTCACAATGGAAAAGCCCAAGTTCACCAAGGCCAAAAAAAATGCAGACAAGTGAGAAGCAATGTGAAGAGCATGTTGATTGTGTTTTTTGACATTAAGGGAATTGTGTATACAGAATTCATGCCGGTGTGTCACACTGTCAATTCACAGTTCTACTGTGACGTTCTAAGACACCTTCGTGAAGATGCCAGAAGGAAATGGCTGGAATTGTGGCTAGCGAAACACTTGGCTCTTCATCACGATAACTCGTCTGTCCACCGTTCATTCAACACCCAACAGTTTTTGACCAAGAATTCGATGACCATCATCCTCCACCCACCATACTCACCAGACTTAGCCCCCTGCGACTTCTTTTTATTCCCAAAAATGAAATTTAAGCTAAAAGGCCAACGTTTTGATACCATTGAAGAAATTTAAACAGAATCGCAGGCGGGCGGTGCTTGATATGCTAACTAAAAAAGACTTCCTTTCAGCAATGGCAAAAGCACTGGGACCGATGTATAGGCTGCAGGAGGAAGCTATTTTGAAGGTGACAGTGAATATTAACTGATATGGTTAGTTTTCAAATTTTCACATCGCCAATGCGTGAAATTTTAGATGACACCTCGTATGTTTAATTGTTCAAATCTGCCTGTGAAGATAATTTTGTATAGCAGAAACAGAGATTCTTATACTTCTTTTTAAGAGAATTAAATATTTTAATAGAATGTTTTAAATAACAATGCCAGTTAGAATACAACAGGAATTTTCACATTCTTTTTTATATATATATATAAATGAAATTGTAAGTTGTGCCTCTGTCTGTCTGTTTATTATCTCAGCACAGGAGAACTTACCTCATTTTTTTTTTTTTTTTTGTTTTTGTTTTTGTTTTTGTTAGAATTATAAAAGTTTTCAAAAAGAAAGACTCCAAATATTAAAAGTTCATCACAAATTGTGAATTTTCGGTTCCTTTACATTATATACTAGCAGTATATTCATTCTCCGTGCAAAATATTATATAAAAAAACTTAATGTACACAATTTGTGATGAACTTTAATTCCAACAAAAAAGAAAGAGGGGAGTTCTCAAGTGCTAAGATAATAAACAGCCAGATAGCACAACTTACAATTTTATTTATATAGATAATAGTAGATATATCTGATATTGCTTCTTATTTAAAATATGTGTAAATTCTTGTAGTATTTTAAAAGACGTTGTTCAAAAGATTCTATTAAAATGTTTAATCTTCTATTAATTTTCATAAAAAGAAATATAATAATGTCTGTTCTCACTATACAAAATTATCGTCATGGGTAGATCTAAAGAATAAATATTCTGGTCCCATTCGTAAACAAATTTAGAAAAAATATGAAATTGATCAATATATGCCAAACTGAAAGTGCTAAAATAGTATTAGAAATTAAACTTGTGCCACTCTTATTCTGTTTCATACTCATAACTCATATATTGGCTAAACACAATATATGAGTTAAATGGCTAAATACAATATATATGATTTTGAAAAATCTTTGTCAAAATAAACAGATGAACAGATGATGTAAGAAATTGAAAATATCAGTAATTCCTGTAAATCCAATCAAAATACAAAAGTGTTCATTTATAAAATTTATTTTTATGTCCATTTCTATTTTATTTGAATCTAAAAAAATTTAATAAAAATTATCTGCATAAAGTTATCTGCAAATTTAATAAAAATTATCTGTAGCATAATCGCATGTGATTTATTGCTGCTGAGCAACATAATATAATTTTCTTCAAATAAATTTGTAGAAAAAAATATTGTCTGCATAATTATCAAAATATAGTGGTTCTAATTTTGATATGTTAATATTTTGAATAGTTTTGAAAGTGCCTAAAGAAGACAAACTACTCACAAAGAAAGATGTTATTCATTCAAAACCATATCAGTGCCATGTGACTTGAGCCACTATTAATATTTTTATTGGTCCCTTATGAGATGTATAAATGGTGCTTTATTGCATTTACTGTTGAAGATTTTTTACTGATCGATATATTTTTTAATTGCCACATCTAGTAATAATTTAATATATTGAGGTTTTTATTATTATAATTTTAAATGATTATGTCATTTATATATTGCATTCTAAGTTTTATAGCACATTTTAATAAAAAACAATTGTGTAATTAAAAATTTATCCAATTCTGTATTCATTTAAAATAGTTTATTTCCTTCAATAATTATCCTTTTTGTTTTTTTGAAATCTTTTTTTTATTCTATTTAGGCAGTATCATACCTGGAGGAATTTTTTTTCCTTCAAAGAATTTTTTTAAATTATGAATTGCACATGTGGATGTTAATTATTCAAAATGTGTTTACAAAAACCTGATGTGAGCGGAACATTAATTTTCCTACATACCATAATTTCTTTTTTTAATATTATAACAGCCTAATAACATATATGATACATAAAAACAAATCTGATATTTGTGTTAAATCAATGTCTCACTAATGGAAATTTGATGTAAGTAACATTACAATTGTATGGCAAAGTGTTCAGATAACTATAATGATTGAACTCATTTATATACACCTGCAACAATAATACATATGTTTGAAATAGACTTCGTATTAGATTGTTATTTGGTGATTTTGGACAAGTTTTTGGCATTGGAACTCCAATACATTTAGATACTTTGTTGGCATTGAAACTCCAATGCATTTGGATATTTTGTTGACATTGAAACTCCAGTCCAATGCTATTAAAATAGCAAATGAAATCACATTGGGCACAGAGATTTTGAAGCAATTAAGCTTCAATTTTATGATGAAATTCAGCTGTTTGTGATTACCTCTTTAAGTCAATAGAGTGACTGGTAAATGACTGGAGAAATGACTGGTAGAGTGACTGGAGTCAATAGAGTCACTAGTCAACTAGTAGCAAGTGAACCTATTCAGAAATGACCACTTTACAAACAAATGAGTTAGAAATGCATTATTGCTCCTGTGACTCTCGAATGTTGGTGTATACACTAACAGAAATTTTATTTTCTATAGCATATGAATTTTACATAAAATCCAATGAATAATTGGATTTTGCAAACAATTCATGCAACATTTCGCAAAATATAGTCACATGACACAAAATCTAACTTTATTTCTCCATTTCTTACTTCAAATTAACTTTGCATACATAATTTACAGATAAGAATTATAATTTTTTGAAATCATTATTTCTACTTTGAGCATGACGCAATCATTTTAAACTGAAGCTAAGCTCATTAAGTTATTTAACATGATAAATTTCATGTAAATTGTATACAAATAAGATATTGTAAACTGTATGCAACATGGACCATAGTAAATAGTGATGTTTGCAACTTTATCATGTATAACTTTATCATGTATTTTAAAAATACTACTTTTTATTAATTATAATCCATTCTACCCAATAGTTTTTGAGAATATTCTTAACAAAGTTTTAAAAATGATTCTGTCATCAATAATAATGAATTTTTAAAGTTGAGGGAAAAGTTAAGTAACATAATTAAGCACATATTAATATATAATGCAATTGTTTTGAGGACATGTTTGATCCTCTCCTTTATTGCCATACAGACCAACAAACCTGAAGTCGAAAAGATGATATTGGCCCATTTAATCTTTTTGACTTAAGGCTTGTTTTGTTAGTCTTGTTAGTACTGAAAGGGAAATCCATTGTATCTTCGAAACAGCTGTATGCTACATTGTATATATTAATTCCATTGCTTAAGTTTTCATTATCCTTTGCACAAAGTATTAAAAAGCCTTTACTTGAAAAATATTTTATTGAAAACATTAATATCTTTCTAAACACTTTTTTGCTAGCTCCCTTAGAATGGATTCATTTATTCTTATGTGAAGTTACATAGAAAAATGATCCATTTTGAATATTTATGATTTTTTGTTTGTTTGGTTAAAAGAATAGGTAACGAATAATCCTACAGTGATACATTTACCATAATTTTATTGTAAGATGTTAACTAACACAAAATGAATCAGGTTAAAAGCTTGTTTATTCTTCAAGTCATTCAAGTTCAAAATTTTTCTGCACAGTGAACAAGAAAAATTTTGCTACGTAGTGATATAAAGAAATTATAAGATTTCTTTTTACCACTGTGTAAAAAAAATGGTATGGCCATAAAAACTGGTACGTTCTCAAAAATTCACCAGATAAGTAAAAACAAGTTGATAAAGTTAAAATATTTTAATTTGAATTTCAGTGGAAATTCAGCCCTGTTATTCATGTATGTTTAAATATCTAAATGACAAATGCATATATATCAACTTCTTATAGTAATGTCATTAGGCTTTTTCTTCTCAGTAATTTTATTTACTTTCGTTAATGTAATATTTGACTAAAAATTATATATGTTTGAGAGAAAACAGTGAATATAATCATATCTATAATTTTTGTATTATTTTAGGTGAATTTGAGATTCTTTACCCTATCCAAGTAGGAAAAAGTACATCACTTTTAGGATTGAAGTAAGTAATTAAATTTTGAAATTTTCACACATATTAATTTTGTGTAATAAAACCGCATTTGTGAAAATATTTGAAACCTCAGTATGTGGGGAATCACATGAATATCCTATATACTCAGATTTTATGTTTTGACTAGTCTAGTTATACAGTAGTTAATAAGCAAAATACACTTTAGGCGAAGGATAAGGAAAATATGAGCAACATATAAGCACAAAATGTAGCATACAGCTATTTCGAGGATATGCTGGATCCTCTTTGTCAGTGCAAGAGAACCAACAGATCAATATATGTTGCTCATGTTTTCCTTATTCTTCGTAAAAAGTGTATTTTACTTATTGATTTCCTCAGCTTCAACAGGCCTGTTTGGTCCATGGGCTGTATGAGGCACGTAGTATTGGGAGGAAGAAACACTACATTGATTTCTGGATATACATTCTGCAGAGATTTTGGGTGTCCTGGAGCATTGTCTAAGATTAATAATGCTTTAAATTGTAAATTTTTATTTTTACAATATTGTTTAATTGCCGGCATGAAATGGAAAGTGAACCAATCTTTAAATATTAACGCAGTAACCCAGGCTTTTTTATTTGATTTCCAAATGACTGGAAGTAATTCTTTATCTTTCCCTTTCAATGCTCTGGTATTTTCTGCTTGATAAACTAACATTGGCCTCAATTTAAAATTACCAGGTAAGTTTCCACCAAGAAGCAATGTCAATCGGTTTTTAGAAGGTTTATGTCCAGGGGCAACTGATTCTTCCTTCAATAAGAATGTACGATTAGGCATTTTTTTCCAAAATAAACCCGTCTCGTCTACATTGAATATTTGGCTAGGAGAATATTTTTCATCTACAATAATTTTGGACAATTAAGAAATAAATCCTTTTGCAGAATCTTTATCTGCATCAGCCGATTCTCCAGTGAATTTAATATTATGTAAAGAATACCTCATTTTAAATTTGTCGAACCAGCCATTACTTGCTTGAAACATTGTGTTAGAATCTTTTTTTAATCTAGTCTTCCGATCTTCATGCAAACTAAGAGCCTTAGCTTGAATAATTGAAAAACTCAGAGGAACATCTTTTTGATGTTTATCATGAATCCATGATGACAAAGATCTTTCCATTTCATCCATCACTATGCCGTGCCTTTGGAAATAATCTTTGAAGATAATTTCCACAATTTTGAACGTATTCCTTAATTTTATTCTTGTTTTTCAAAATTTAACATATCGTAGACCCGTTTATGTCATACAGATGGCTGATTGAAGCAAAAGATTCACTGCTTTCAGAACGTCTAATTATTTCCATCTTTCTCTCGATCGTATGAAGTTTATGAGTCCTTAAATTTCTTTTTGTTCGTATCAACGCTGTAGTTTCTTTGTTTCTCACTCATGTTTATAAATTTATAAGGGCAAAATATTTAAACATAAAGAAATAAATTGGCAAAACACACAACACATCGACATACGCCCTAATGCAATACATTGTATGTACTTGACATTCGGCCCCCGCCACTGCAGCTCGGAACCCTAGTGATGTCACAACAGTTCTGAGAAGTCCGCTACTCTAGACGGCAATATGTGAGTGAGCGCGAGCTCCGTGGGAGCGACTGCATGGAAGTGAACAATTTTTACATTATCGACAAAAATCTTTAAAAAATTGAAGTTTTAAAAATGTGCGAAATAGCGAATTGTGCGAAAGTCGAGGGCCGCCTGTATTCCTATGCATCGTCAGCCCTAATTTGAATTTTTTGAAACATTAAATTTTTCCATTGACTAGAAGATGAGCCCAAAACATGATTCTAACTAGAATTGAAGTGCTAGATAATTAGGCAAAGAGGTTTTGAGTTTTTCTGTTATTCCTCTGCACCACCACCCCTAATTTAAAAGTTTAGATTTATCCCTTTATCCCAAAGCTGAAACTGATTTGGATGACATCAAAACCAATATTCTGGCTATAGTGGAATTGTTTGCTAATATTGATACATCATCCACTCACTCACTCAGTCAGTTCAGTGCATATTATATAGATATATTTTTTAAATTGATAGCATGTTAAACAATAAATAAAAAAGTAAAAATTAATTAATAAAAATTTTGGGAGCATTTGTTTATTCTTATGCAGAATTGTTATATATGTAAATTTGTGATAAAAAAGACTGAATGAATTTCCACTGCTATAAACCATTCGAATTGTGCTATCAAGCTGATACTAAACTTTACCTACAACATTACTTGCTACAAAATAGATATGAATCTTAGTTTTACCTGATGCTTATTTATATTAGTAATATACAGCACTTGATGTATATTGGAATTATTTAAATAAATTTGTAATTTAAGCTGCTGCACAGGTGTTAATTAATTTTCTGGAGCATATTTTTCTTTGTAAAATAATGCTGATACAAAGTGGATGGTTTGAGCACGTAATTTTTTGATATGCCATTAAAAACTCTAACTTTTGATTTCAAAATTGTCTGCGAACCCTGTAGCAGTGGACACAAACAAATCTGCTAGGCTAAACCTAGAAAAACAAACAGGAAAATCCCCCTCCCATCATTAAATTTGTACAATTTATTTTTATGTTTCCAAATCCTTGTTACAAACTTATCATTTAAATATACTTTTGTTATTATACTCCCATGTGATCAATATGATCATCCTCTTTTAATATCGGAACTTTTCTTCTTGGAATCTAAAACTTCAGCATCTTTGACCACCGTTGGAAGATGGGTGTGTGCCACTATTCCTTCCTTCCTGGAAAACTTGCTTTAAAATTAATTTTTCATTGGCATCACTAAAACTAAAAAAATAGACAACTTAATCAAGCTTAAAGAATAAAAATTTTTAAATACGTAAATACACAAAATCTGAAAAATATACATGTGTTTTTCATTCTGATAATGACCGTGATGTAAATTCTGTTTTTGATCAAACAAAATGAAATTGTTTCCTGAAAACAATATCAATATTCCACAAATGAATTCACGGGAATTTTAAATTGAATGCTAAGTTTCACCAATGAATTTTGTATCCATAATAGAATTAAAAACTGGCAAATGCACTAATGTTCTAATGTAAAAGTCATTTAATGAACTACAATTTGTATTTAAGATCACAACACCAAATGACACTATCAGCTATTGTACCACAGAAGATATGGTATAAATCAGCCATGAACAGGAAATTTCTTTTACATAAATTAATTAAAAACTATTTGGAATTTAAAAAATATCTCGCCAAGGTGTATTGTTCTTTGTCCTCAAGTCATTATATATATATATATATATATATATATATATATATATATATATATATATATATATATATATATATATATATAAATAAAAATTGAAAGATATATATATATATATATATTAATTGCATACATATTTCAGTTTTTAATTTTCATCATTTACTTTTTCTTAATCAATTTTTCATCATAAGCTATATGAATTATATATTTTATTTGGTTAATGCATGCATTTAAATACGTTCGTCCTTTATGCATAACACTTATTGTAAAACTTTAAACATTCAGTATGCCTTGAGGTTGGGGGGGGGGGGGGATCTGAACTCCCTTCTGAAAGGCAAAGAGAATTCATTAGTTTAAGTGCAGTGTATCCTTGGGGCATTTTATAAGTACTGTACTGAGAAAGAGGGGGCTATAGTTACACCATATGGAGCAAAACCAGCATTTTTTTCTACTTTTGTTACATTCTCTGTCCAAAATAAATATACTGTTGTGGGATCATTATTCGTTCAACTTACTTTATTATTTATACATTTTTGTCTAAGTGCTCTACAGCATTCACATATTTCAATTTTGTATTTCATTATAATTTTCAAGCTCCCAAAATTTTGGGGTTTAATAGTATATCCAATATGCCAGTAATTACAGGCACAAGAGATTTCAATCTTGAAATAACAGATAGTATGTATTGCAGAACCACAAACGGGGAGAGATTCTCATGTCACTTTTATTCTTCTTTGCCAATAGACTCAATCAAGTAGATATTAAGATATTATACATTAATTGTCATGCCCTATTTCAAATAATTTTATAATCCTTTTGCCTTATAATATTCAAGTGCAGAGTAATTCGAGTCAACATCAATTAAACCCAGTCTGGAAATCAGTTCAAAATATTTGCTGAACTCTAAACTGCCAGATTCTCTGAGATTTTTATTTCATAATTTTGGCTTTAGTTTGTAGAATCCACTTCAAAAATAGAAGGATAGACAGGTAGATCAGTGGATAAAGCTTTGTTTATCCTGTTGAAAATTGATAATTCAATTTTTAAAGAGACATTTCATTCTTTGCCATTGTATATGAGTACCTTAACTCTGTATATTAGATGCAGTGGATCACTAAGTTGTGAAGAATGCCGAATTTTGATTTTCCCTATACACCATAATTTATGGCAACTATTTGCAATTCATGAGTGTTAGTCAAACAGAATGCTTTCCTGTATAAAATGGCAGATGAATAAGACAGTTATACAGATCAGAAGTTTCCTTTTGATCTGAGATTTGAAGGATAAACTAAGGTCTACAGAAAAATAATAAATGAAAACCATTGTCTCAGTAGCTCAATGAAAAGTCATCTGAACAGCCAAAGATTTGTAATTCGATTCCCCATTAG
This sequence comes from Amaurobius ferox, assembly GCA_951213105.1. Lineage (NCBI taxonomy): Eukaryota > Metazoa > Arthropoda > Arachnida > Araneae > Amaurobiidae > Amaurobius > Amaurobius ferox. The sequence goes on from OX578134.1 coordinate 66,369,311, forward strand.
AAAATGAGACCTTTACAAAATTTAAGTCCTAGCAGCTTATATTTTTTATTTTCTTGTTACATGTGTCACTTACATAATTCATCTTTCATCATGGAAATATGCATTCACATATGTAATCAGAAAATACTTTTTTCTATTCAGACAATTTATCTTTTACTGTTTTCTGCAATACAAAACATATGTATGTGCTCCACACATTACCGCCACCACCACTATAATTTAAAACATTGTTTCAATTGTTCGCAAGTTTGAGCATGAAAAAATATAATTGTGCTGAGTGAGTATTGGATAGCAGGTTTGTAGAGTTCGTTATTATACTGTCAAATGATATTAATATATCCTGTCAAATGGTATAAAATACTGTTAAATGATATAAAATGATATTAATCAAAAAACATTAATTTCTTCCAAATGAGGCTCAAATACAACTGCATTAAATAGTACTTCAATTTCATGTAATAATAATACAAATATAAAGCCTTTTTGGAGTTTCGAATATTGTAATATTACATTGCTTTTAGAACACCTTTTATCAAGAAAATAATTAGAACAAAGTATTCCACATTTCAAATGCAAATAAACCGGAAATTTTGCAATCTATCTGAACTCACGGGCACAGCAAATTCTCGAACACAGTTTAGAACAAAAAATAAAAACTATGTTGTGACATTACAACTTCTGAAAATACAGAGATTTGTTTCACGTTTGCAAATGAAATGAACTAGAAAAATTCCCCACTGTGATCAAGGTTAAAAATTTTGTTCCATTAGTCTGCTATAACACATCTTAAAAATTGTGAGTTAATGCCATATATAATGCCATTGTGGGTTAATTCCACATCATAAGTAATGAACAGATAACCCCAGGAACATAATTTTTTCATTGGAGCAGTGTGTAATATTACTGAACGGCAAACCCAATGTAAACAATGTGCAATATTTAATTTAGCTCCTATTAAATTTTTAAGATTGTATTGGCAGTTGATTTTTCTATATCAGAATTTTAAAATCTATTATATCTTCAAAGCATGAAAATTATATGATTTTTAAAAATTCACAAAGATTTGTCTGTTACTTATTCCTATTTAAAGCTTTTTTGAAAGAGAATTCTTGTATCTTTCTGATGGTGTTAAGCATCACCTCCGGTAGCACAAGCCAGAGCACCAACTTTTGACGTCTCAGCTTGTAGGCTCACTGCAAGTAGGTCTTCCAGATCGCTATCAGAGCTGTTGCTCTTTGCTTCCCTTTTATTTCTGTTCAATGTAAAAGAATAATAATTTGCCAGTAAAGCAATAATATTCATTAAATTTTAAAATGTTCAATACTTACAAATCGTAGAACAAACAAAGTATAACATAAGAAAATGCTGTATTTATGTTTGTTCACAAATAATTCGATAATTTATATTAAAATGGGTGATTTATAAGATTAATATTGCTGTAAATTTCCTTAAAATGAAATCTATAATTATTCAAATTTACTTTGGGAGCAAAGATGAATGGATTCCATTCAGTTAGCCAGTAATGTTTTAATAAAAGTTTAAAAAATTACCCTGTGCATTTATTGCTTAATTAGGCATTTTATTTAAATAATTTTTCAGTACATTCACTTACAGCTTAAGTATGCTGAAATTAAAATGATTATTGAATACTATTTTTTTCTTATAAGAGAATATTTTTTCTTATATTTTTCCATAATAAGATAATCATAAAAAATAAACTCAGAATTTAACTTTCAATATACTTATTTATTTATTTTGTTGTTGTTGTAAGTTGTAAAATGATTTAGAATTAAGAGAAAATACTACTTGAATGTCATTCATTAACCTATGCAGTATAATCTTCTTCTTTGACTCAGACCGTCCAACCTACCAGAAAGGTATAAGGTATCTGTTTGGACAGCCAGGAAGTGCCACCCAATTTAGATCGGAACAAAGTGGGGGAGGCATCCGCAGGGACCGTACCTTCCTTCCCCTACCACTAACCTTTTGGAAGGACTTACGGACCCACATGTTTAACATGATCGTGCTCCGCGTGAACATGGTGGCAGTTTAGGCAGTGGCGGGAATCGAAACCGGGCCATCCGAGTGCAATTCCCGCACGCTAACCACTGGGTTGTCGTGCCCCATGCACTATAAGCTGTAGAAGTTCAGATTTTCTAATATAGCACATTTTATATTCCATTTTTTTACCATACACACATTAACAAATAGTAAACAATTTTGATTAATTATAAAGTTTGAAATACCTCAGTGGCTTTGCAAATTTTTTAAAGCTGTATAATAGAACTTTTTGGCATTAATATTTCATTTGAAATTCCATTGAATTGAAAATGTAAGAAATACTAAATTAGCTTTGTATTATTAAAATAACATTAACTAATATAATGAAATATGTAATGGTAACTTGAAACTATAACTTCTGCTATCAAAGGTGATGTGTTAAGATGGGAACTCTGTTATAATATTTTTTATCACCAAGGAACCGATTTATGTGCAAATCTATGAAAATCACTTCAACTTGAAATAACTAAAACCTAATTTGAATTTTTAAAAATCTAGTCGAGATGCATTATCCAAAGTACCTCTCTCAGACCTGAAGTACCTCTGTCTAATGCTGTAATATTCCACTGTAAACAACATATACACACTGAAATACTGAAGGACACATAACCATCTTCTTTTATTATGTATAATCCCGAAAATTAAAAAATTACTTCAGAAATGTAATTGCATCTTATATTTCTTAAAAGGCTGATTTTAAAGTAACTCTTTTTGTTTTTATTCTCTAATTTACTCTCTAATTATTCTCTTAACTATGGTTCATAGTTTTTCAGTCAAATTTAAAGAAGTTGTTTGCACCATTGTAAATACGTACCTCTATCCACTTTGTAAATGTATCCATTACACACAATAAATAATTTCTTTCTCAAGTGGTTAGCATTGGATTGCTAGTGTCTTTCACAAAACCAACATGCACTCTTTGTCAAGGATATCTAGCTTGCAACTACAACCCTAGTAGAACTTTAGGTGCTGAATTCTGGCATTTTTAACAAATATCACAGGAACTAATATATGTTTTGCTATTTTCATCCATGCTAGCATTTTTATATTAGTATTTTTGTTTTCAGTATTCTTGTATAATTTTTGTAGTGTATCTTCAATATTGTATTGGTCATTCCAGAGTAATTATACTTACTACACCTAATCTTTGTAAGTATACCCTGGTTCCCAAAAATAAACATCCATTTTCTGATGACAGTTCTTTTTATCTCTTTTTATAGGGAATAAGGTTTTCTTCTTCCTTGTTTGTTCATCCATGTAATGCAAATTGTATATGTCAAAAGACTGGATCTTTTGCAATTTCAACTGCAATCTTGACTACTTTTATGGGTGTATCTGTTTCCCACTCAAAAAATTATATACGAGGGTCATTCTAAAAGTAAAGAACGTTTGTTTCTCTAGATATTTTTATTAACACTTTACAACAAAGTTGAAAAGTGTTTATGACTTTGTTCATTCTGTCTGTCTGTCTGTCTGTCCATTAGCACGATAAAGTAAAAATGACTGTATCAAAATGAAATTTTAGTATGTTGTTCAAACGGTCTGTGGGACCTATGGGAATATAAATGAATAATATCACCCAATTAGTTTTGGATTGAACCCGGGTTGAAAAAATGAGATACATTGAACCCTATGGGACATAATTTTTCAAACATTTTTTAAGCGGATTTAAAATTCATAAATTGCTTCAAAAGTGTTAGGAAATATTCACATTATCCCATAAAATATATTCAGTAGTTTTTTAAGTAAAAATTAAAATAATAATTAAATCTTTTATATGAAGCAATCATCTTTTATATGAAGCCTACTTCAAAATAAAATATGGCATTTATCTTGTTGTTGTTGTTGAGACCCAGACCGTCCGACCTACCAGAAAAGTGTAAGGTAACTGTATGGACGGCCGGGAAGTGCCACCCAATTTAGACCGGAACCCAGTGGGGGAGGCATCCACAGGGACTGTACCCTCCTTCCCCTACCACCAACCTCTCGGAAGGACTTACGGACCCACATGTTTAACGTGATCGTACTCCGCATGAACACGGCGGCATTTGTGGTAGCGTGCAAATCTAGCGCGCAAACCACGGGGATACCGCACCCGAGATGGCCAACAGCACGCGGTGTTCCGAGGTGGTCACCCACCAAGTACTAACCGCGCCCGATGCTGCTTGACTTCGGTGATCTAGGCATTTATCTTGTGTCAAAATCATGATTTTTAAAGTTCTTTTTAATTCATATGTAGTGTTGTATCCATCCTAAAACCGCTTTATTTTTGCTTAAATTCTATGCATTTACATACTGAAACAACGCAATTACAATATATTTGAGTTTAAATGATCGTCCAAATTTGATTATTTCTACAACGAAACCTAATTTTCACTTATGGAAAATGTAAACAGCAAAATATGTAGAATGAGTTGTATAAGAATTGCTGCATTTCTTTAACGCAAAATTATTTAGCTCATGGGTCTGCAATATAGTTGATATGAATGAAATATTCATTGAATTTGCAGAGAGGAGGACGATTTTTTCGATGAAGTTTTAAGCATAGAGTTTATTACTTGTACCTCCATGGTCTTAAGTTTTTAAATAAAATAAATTATTATAGTTTTGTGATGAATGAAATGAATGGAAAAATGTTTATAAATGAAATGCTGCTTTTATAGAGAGAGTCAGGCGTGTTATATTTCGATGACATCATTTGAATAAATTTCAGTTGTTTTCGATGAAGTTTTCAAATATAATAAATTATTATAGTATTATGGTAATTTTAAAAATATTACCGAGGAATGTATTGTATTTTAGAGATGTTTAAACCAGGCAATTTATATTTCAATGCCGTCATTTGAATGAAGTTCATTTTTTACGATGAAGTTTTAAGTTTTCAAATATAATACATTAATGTAGTGTTGTGATAATTTTTAAAATATTACCGATGAATGTATCGCATTTTAGAGATGTTTAAATAAAATTGCATTGAAGTTGGAAAGTGTTTCATAATCAATGCTTTATGCATGATTGATCTTTCTTGTTTAAGATAATGAAACAAAACTTATTTTACAACACATATGATACCTTAGCTATTTTTCTACGTTGTCGCCATACAAATTTAAACATTTATCATAGCGTATCACCAGCTTTTCTAAGCCTTCTGCATACTCAGGTACTGCCAAGTTGTTGAACCAGTCAGTAACGTCGTCTTTCAGTTCGTTGTCACTTCCATAGTGGTACCTGGCCGAAGCTTTCTTCATCATGAATATTCGTTCGCCTGCCATTAAACATGATACACCATTTTCGAACTGAAGCTTCATTCATTACATTACCATAAACCTTGGTTATCTGTCTGTAAATTTCGATAGGGCGGACTTTTTTGGCATTCAAAAAGCGTATTGCACTACGAACCTCACACTTGACGGGATCTTTAATTTTGTCACACATTTCAAAGTCACACTATAAACAGTAAACGACCGTTGCGGCTCCCTGTTAGCATCAAACTGGCGCGAAGGAATGGGAAGGTCCATGACGCGGGGGGAGACTGCGCGGCTCGTCAGATCAAAACGTTCTTTTCTTTTAGAATGCCCCTCATATATATATATATATATATATATTTTTTTTTTCAAAATCAGTATATGCTGAAAAATAGAATCTAAATTCCATCACCCCTGTATCTGGAACTGGATGAAGCATCTGCATTTTCTATTTCCATCCCCCTTTTGTACTCAATTTCATAATTGAATGCAGATAAAATTATGCCTCATTACTGCAGTCTGGTAGTTGCAATAGCCAGAATATAACCTCTTTTTCCTAATATTATATTATACTTAATGGATTTTGATCTGTATAAAGAATAAATTTTCTTTTATATAGGTATGTAGGAAAAATTTTAATGCCATATATTTGATATATTATGGTATGTGCTGTTTTTTTTCCACTTGTGAATATTTTATTTCTTTACTACCCAGAATTTTATGTAATGAATGGAGTCATTTCTAATTTTTCTGTGGTGGAAAAAATCACCACCCTTATGCCTCCAGGTGAGACATCGCAAGGTTAAAACTAAGGCCTTTGAAAAATCATGATAAACTTATAATAAAGATCCAGTAGTTAGCTATTTTTTACCTGCTGCCAAATAACTTCGTGTTCTGATGTCTATTTCCATGGTACATATTTTAATATGTCATAAAAAGAATGAATTTCTTATAAAAATTTAAGAATCCAAAATAAGCTTTCTTTAACAGATTAAGATTCGGAAGCATTTATGATTCCTCCTAAAAGTTTATTAGCTTATGAGATTCATGTTCTGATACTTTATATCCTAAGTAATTGAGTTATTTTGAGAATAAAAATTTGCTCTAATTCCATTTTTTTCAACCTATTTAAATGCAGAATGCAACAACTATATCTCATCTTTTGTATTTTATTTATTAACCAAAATTACATTACATCATGTACATAATACATGGACAGTGACACAGCTACTCTATTTGGTACCTGTTGCGAAGTAATTTTAACTGCACTTCTTTTCTTATGTGCTGTATCAGTGTAGGTGCCATAACACCTCCGTTTTGTTAAGGCACCTTGTGGGTGGGCACCACTCGCACTACCCTTGCTGCAGCATTGCATGTGGTATTAGGTATACTTGCTAGAATTTTATCTGTAGTCTCTTGAGAAGGAAATGAAGCTGACGTAATATCATATAGGAATTTATACAATACTTTATGTGTGCTAATAGTCAATAGCTTTTTTGATTCTTTGTTCATCTATAACTGTGAGTATGCACTTGATCAATTCAATATCGTAAACACCCCTCTACAAATTGTGCAAACACCTCTTCAGTTATTGGAAGTGGATTGTACTCGGCAGCTATGACCGGGTTGAGTGTATCTTTGTAATCTGCATAAAAACCATACATTTCTATTCAGTTTACATACTATTACAAAGGTGTAGCACATTCTACCTTTCTAACTTTTTTTATGATTTTCTCTTTAATTGGCCAATTCAATTCTTTTTTTATGGTTAATTTTATGGCAAACAGGTTTCTATATTTACAAAATGTTGGAAAAGCTTCTTTATGGTGAAGTGAAATTTGCTTGCTTGTTTTTAAAAGGCCATTTCCTGGTTCAAAATCATCTCTATATTTAGTTTTGAAGTTATGTAGTCGCCATTTCACTAAAATATCTTCAGAAATGTTTACAGCAAAAATCGTTTTCCAATCAAATTCAATTTTACTTAACCAGTTTTGTTACAGTAACATAGGAACCTTGCTACTTCGGCTTTTGACAATTATCAGTGGTAAATCCTTTCACTAATTCCCATAAAATAGGCTAATGACTATTTTCTCTATAACTTGCAAATTTTCACTTATATATGTACTAGTCATCTTGACAGATTCTATTTTATTTTGGAATTTCCCAATACATATGCTGTAGCAAAACTGAGACACGTGAACTGTTGCCTATTGTCATTCTCAATCATGCCCCATCAATTTCAAATTTTCAGTGAAAGCTTGAATAGTTTTCATCTTTTCCAAGCTAGGTTTTCTACTGTAGTGATATGTTTTGATACTAAACATACTATTTTTATATAACTCTGTATCTGACGTATGTACATTATTTACCGCTCTTTTAGTGTGGAATGCTCTTTCTAAATGTTCAACATTCTTGTACTTTCTATGTTAAAGCATCTTATATTTACAAGTATTGTGATTCCTTTCATTGTACTGAGTACCCTCAAAAGATGTGCAAGTAAATACAATAATTTTAAGGCATTATTTTTTACTTTAAGGTATTCTCATCCAGGCTGATACTTATTGGCTACAAGATGCAACCTTATGTATCTCCAGTCATGTTGTACGTTTACTCTGACAATATCATCAGTGAATTATAGTTCATAAACATGTTGACAGATGGTCTAGCCGAAGTGGAGCAGCTAATAAATGGAGGAAAAAAGGTGATTTTATTCATGTATGACATTTATAAGAAATGTTGTATAAGGCTCAACTTAACTTTTTATGATCTATGCACTATTTTGATCCACTTGTATCATAATTAGTTTCAGTATGGAAAAAGCATATATCTTTATACTGTTTTCTTCCTGACACATTTGTATGTGAAAACATTGATTTAATTTATTCTTATTTACCAGTAGTAATATATTGTTTAATTCATAATAATGTACATATTCTTCAAACAATTAATGTATTAGAAGAAATGTATGTAATGCATAAAAATGTTGTGATAGGCTGTTGTTTATAAAGGGTATCAAAGAAAACCATGCAGCAGTCCAATAAATCAAGAAGTATTAGAGTTATTGTGTTTTTATTTTTTACACAGTTATGTAAGAAACCCCCATAGCACTACATGATGAGACAAATTTTGGGGGCTGTTTCGTTTCTTGTTAGAAATAAGGGGTAAAAATCGATTACAAAGTTGTTGAGCATAGCAAAATTAGTAATAAGCATTTATGTCCCCCTGCATAAGATGGAAAGTAACTCTCAAAATAACTATTTTAAAAGACAATTTTATTATTTTGCATGTAACAGTGTAAATGTAGAGACATTGGAAAACACACAGAAACATCTTATTACATGTTTGTAAGCATAAATTGTTGTTGAAGGTGAATATTTTGTGTATAATAAAGTCGATTTTATATTGCCGCATTGTCCTAATGTTTAATTTTTCGGGGGGGGGGGGGGGGGGGTGTACACTGATTTTCAGGATTCATTTTTTTTTTTTTTGCAGGGGGGGGGGGGGGACTGTGTATTAATTTCATAATGCCCTCTAACTTTGTAATTGACTTTTTTCTTATCTAACATGAAATGAGATAGCCCCTAACCCCTAAAAAGGAGGGTCAACCCTCCTAAAGTTGTCTCATCATGTAGTACCATTGGGTTTCCTATACACTTGCATCAAATAATATATGATAACTCATTCTTGTTGAGTTTGTGGCGGGGTCATCTTTTGCAGCACTTTGCTACAAAAGACCATCATAAGGGAATAAGTAGCCCCCCACAAGTTATTGCCGTAATGTATGACTTTTCTTTAACACCGTGCAATAATATATACTCTACTGTCCTACCGCCACGAGAAAGTCCCTGAACAGGGTTGCCGCAAGTAGACGAGTCGAAGAAAGGAGGGAGAAAGGTTTAAAATCGACTGCAACATTTGGCAAATCAAGCGCACTTCGTTAAGCGAAGAATCCGTTTCGTTTATCATGATGTACTAAAAGAAAATAGTAGATGTTTTTTATCCGACAGTTAAACAAAATTTTCGTATTAAATGACATTAAATTATAAATTAACTTAAAAATTTCTCGTCATTTAAAGTCAGGAAATAATTTGTTATTATAGGCGACAGCGTTTATGGAAAGCCGTCAATCTATTAGAACAAAGTAGTTTTAGATATTTTCTTTTAGGTTCGGGCGATTTTGGGAGAGAAAAGCTTACACTTTAAAACTAGAATTTATATCATTTTGTTTAAAACTAAATTTCAAATTAAATGAAAATTATTACAGTTTTCAATCAGCAAGTTACACAATTATTAGCCAGCAAAAAGGAAAAAATAAATGATAAATAAGCAAAATTATGACTTTAAAATATTCATTCTTTTCATATTTTTCAATCAATTATAAAATATTCATTCACATTCATTGGAATAACTATTATCTACTATGTCCGAATAACTTGAAATGTTTTTACATGAAGAAGAGTCTGAATCGCTATCCGACAGATTTATCACTAATTTCTTCACAATATCTTCTATCAGTCCATCTTTCTTTCAATAAATATTCTCTATTTTTTCAATGTGTTCACAGTGTTTTTTCCATTCATTTTGTGTTACTTTTAAAATAGCTTCTTAAGCAATAATTGCAAATTGTTCAAATAGATAAAATACTCATCTCAGTGTCATTAAGCGATTTCCCCCTCACGTTTCATCTTTTTAACTAATGACGCTGAAACCTCTGTCGCTTCCGCAGTTCTCTTCATTGCATTTGAAATTGGTATTTTTAGAGAATTTGCGGTTCTTCCTCTTCAAAAAATGCCGTAACATTGTGGACTATTGCACATGCTTGCGAATGCAAAGTCTTTCCACTTTTAAATGTAGTCATTTTTCAACTAGACAAAATCCACAAAGTGTGCAACACAATACAAGTTACTTCACAGCTTTAAAAATCACAAAATGCGAGCGTCTAGCATTGACCCTAGTACAAAGCGAAATGCGACTTTCGTCGGTTTTATCTGCGCCAAATCCAAAAAAGCGCTTTCCGTCACACCTAAAATGCAGTGGAATAACCTGTTTCCATAGCGACCGCCACCATAACGTCTGCTGTCTGGGGACTTTCTCGTGGCGGTAGGACAGTATGCTGTAAAAGTAAAATTTTATATCAAATTTTTCTTTTCAATTTTATTTTATTATCCTTTCTGATACATTTGTATGAAAACTTTCACATACATTTCAAATCCTGAACCCGTTTTGAATGTTTTTGGAAAGATGTTCATCTCACTTGTGGGTATAAGTATATGGGAGAAATTGGTAATTTTGAATTATGCTATGGATTTAATAGTATCATAGTTTATATTAGTTCAGATAAATTAAATGTTTATATATTCATCGTAGCCCCCGTTACTACATGCCCGCTGACTTTCGCCGTTTCCTTTATTTAAACGGCAACGTAGCAACGAGGGACGCTACCGCTAGAGGTCAGGGATAGCGGGCCACTCTTCCACGAAAAAGGGTAAATAAAGCAGAGCAACAGTGTATGTATTCGTACAATTCAAGCTGCCGCTACTTTTCTTATTAAATATTTTAGACGTTTATTGCTTTTTCATTGACGTATTTTAATTCATTTATTGCTATTTTTTCGCTTGTTTTCTTTTTACCTAATAATTATTTAACCTAAAGAACGATATGTACACCATACACTTTACAGGAAAAAAAAATTAAGAGCTGCTTACGCGTACATATATATATATATATATATATAGGCATTCTCATTTATCCAGTTTTCCTATGAATTGCTTGTTTAGTAAGAATTTTCATCTTTGATTCATGTTCATATTCAGGATTGCATATTTGGGATGTTCATATTCTGAATTGCTTGTCCAGTCTCCAGCTTAGACTCACTGGACGGGTTTGGGAGTATCACTGTGAACGTTCGTACTACCTCCCTGGTAGAATTTCGACTTGTTCATTCTGGTGCTTCTGATAATTAAGCTGTTGAGGTTGATTGTGTATACACATGGTGGAAGAAGAAGGGTTCATTCCGCATGGTAATACAAATTTTCTTAATGTATCCTATTTTCATTTTTTCATTTTTTGATGCCTGTAGTCTGGGTTGGAGTATTTATAGTAATGTACTATTGCTCTATCTGAAACAGGCATGTGTTTGGGTTAGTTAGAGTTAAATACTCAGACCTGAGGAGGAATTTAACTCTGACTAATCATCGAATTTGGGCTGGTGCTGTTCTATTCTTTTAACGGCATTATGGCCGTGAATTTGCTTCTATGGTGATGTTAATATTACTTGAATTTTTTTTTAATTATTATTATTATTACATATTTCTAATATATATATATATATATATATATATATATAAAATTTTTTACGACCCAAAGTATTTGGTGGAGTATATAAATTTGTTCTGACTCCGCCTCCCGCCCCCCCTCTAATGCTAAGTCTATGGGTAATATTATTCTCCCCCTGGTACAGCCCTGTATATACAAATACACACATTTTTTCTTCAAACTTTAACTATGTTAATCTTCTATTAAATGATCATAAAAATAATTAGTTCTATTACACTTTTGAAGTTTTAATGTAGCGGTGTCTCAGTTGCATTGCATAAATTTGTTAGTAAAATCAATCAGCCATGGTTAAACAACCCTATGAAAAATACTTTCATAATAGGAAAATACTTAATATTTTTATTGCACTTCATGGGAAACATTGCCACAGAGTAAAATATATACAACTGGTAACATTTTCCCCATTATATTGTGTGAGCCTATCTGTTAGGGAGAGGGGGGGGGGGCAGAATTCAAAGTTCTTTAAAGTAAGTTTTAAATCACAATTTCAGTTTTTCAGTTCATGATTAACTGACTTTGGGAATGTTGCATAATATACATATAAAACTGCCTTTGGAAATGTTGCATAATATACATATAAAACTGCCTTTATCAATTTCATATGAAAAATCCCCTTCTCCTCATCTTACCGTTATATTTCCTATACTATAATAAAAATTTTAAAAGTGGCCAAGATATTAACTAAAAATGCACGCTCTCCAACTCTTTCTCTTCTGATTTCAGAATATGGATACGCATAATAATAAATAATAATATAAACTTACCTTCTCTTGATATAGCTTTAATCCTGATTTGTCGTTGTGGTTCCCTGTTAGGTATTTCATGAAATGCAGTGCCAGTAGATTTATTGGACAATTTACAACCAGGAATTACACAGTAAACAATCGAAATTTAAACAAGTCGCGAAAATTTAAAAAAAACTTAAGTAAAACACGTTAAACCCCGTTACTGTGCTATTAACCGTGGCCTGCTTAGATTGCCCCCTAGTGAGGAAACTAAGCAAGTGTTGCCTGGTAACTGCAGAATACGGCAGGCATGTAGTGACGGGGGCTACGATATTCATATTCCATGGTGTTTAGCATTGTGTCACAGCCATATATTTTAGATTGGTTAAATTTATATATTGTAACTGTTGTAATGAAAATAATAAATTGCATGGTACTTTAAGTGATGGTGCCAGTAATTAACAGTTTATATTGTTGGTACCAAAATGTGTTTTATAAAAGTGAAACTTTGCAATATTTAAAAAGTTAATTACCATTAAGTTAACTCTTTTAAATATTGCTTGTGGTTCCTTTGTTATTAAGCAATTTAAATCCAAGTGTCAACTAGTGATAAGTCTAGACAGGCATCAATATAGAAGATATCACACTGTAAAATGAAGCTCGTGTCAATGATTTTAAGTAAGATTAAACTAGCATAAAGTCCTTATTTTTCAACTCAAAATTTTGTAAATTAGAAAAATAATAGTTATGGTTATGCACTTATATGTAATCCATAAAAAATGAACAACATTATTTGCAGAAGGCTTTCCTCAATTTTTCTTGTGATATTACACATTTTTTAAATAAATGTATCAACAACATTATATAAAAAAAAACAATGTATTAAATAAGTATGCTTACCTCATATTGTGTGAAGCACTTTTGAAATAGTTCCTCTACAAGTAAGTGCATGCCATCCATGAGTTAGTACTTTTTGAAATTGTTTTGCATGAAATTATTGTCAAATGCACCAAATTTTAATCTGCAATACTGATATGGGCCTCACCAATAATTTTCTTATTTTATTTTTCCAGAATGTATTATTGGTATATTTCAAAGGGAGAACTAAATAAATATACCTTTACTAAAAATGGTTTTTAAATGGTACATTGACAGAAATGTCGAGTTGTTGACTTTCATGCTCCTTCTTCCTACTTGACTTAGTTGATAATAACTTTAAGATGGTAGTTGCAAAATCTCTGATTATGCAGCTTGTCCTGATAGAGATTAATGTTAAAATGTGTCTTATAAATTAAGAAATATGATAGTTCATTAAATACTTAGCTATGAAGCAATCTATTATTTGAGGTCTCAGAGAGAACCTTAGGTTTGAGAGAACCTTACCCTAAATGGCGAGTGGCACGTATCGGTGTTTCTACGTGAAATGTTTTCATTTGAATTTATTTGTCTACTAGATGGCGTTAAATGCCCGTGAAGCAACTTAAATGTATTTTATAGATGTTTGACCTTGGCACAAGGAGAATCCAATGAATTATTTCTCCATTTAGAGCGGTGAAACATGGTTCTGTAATGTAAACAGAGCACTTCTCGCAGCATCAAAAATTTTATAATTGAGTTCCGGGTTTCCTTTTGATTTTAGCTTTTAATGATTTCGTTGGTGAATTACAGGAATATAAGAGAGTATTTTTTTTTTGTGGGGGGGAGGGGGATTAAAGGAATGTGCGACAGTGAAATGATTAGGCTAATTTGGATAAAAGTATGGCTGGTTTGAGACTTTTTCTTTCTGTGGAAGAATATACGCGTATGGTAAACGAACCAGACAGTAATGAAAGCAAAGTAAGGAACAGTGTTATTTCTGATGATGAATCTGAAAATGCAATTGATTCTTCAGATTCTGAGCGTACTATTATTACAACGCCGCCAGCTGCAGTTGCTGTTTTTTTGAATGATGTTTGGACATGTGATTTGAAAGATCTGAATTCTTTGGAGTTTTTGAACATACCTGGTATAAATCACAATATCATGCCGCCTAATTTAGATAAGGAACTTGATTTTTTTAGCATATTTTTTGATGATGAACTAGTAGAATTTATCGTAAAAGCAACTAATGAGTTTGCAAGGAAAAAATTGGAAAAAAATCTCCTCTCTCCTTCCACATCAAAGACTCCACCTGTTTCAAATGTATTTATACCTGTGACAGGAAACGAATTTCGTGTGTTTCTCGCACTAGTAATTTTGACGAGCATTGTCAGAAAACCAAATCATAAAATGTATTTTTCTAAGAATCCAATTATCAGTACTCCTTTTTCTAATTCAGTTATGAGTCGCGATTGATTTATAGGAATATTACGTTACCTTCATTTTACTCTTGATAGTAATGCCTAAAAACTAGATAAATTGAAACCCGTGTTAGATGCATTAGTTTCAAAATTTAAATCTATATACACTCCTAGAAGAAATGTGTTCATTTATGAATCTTTGTTCTCATAGAAAAAAAGGCTGGGATTTCATCAATATATCCCCTCGAAAAGGTCCAGATATGGAATATAATTATATAAATCGTCAGAATCGGAATCAGGCTATAAATGGAATTTCCTTGTGTATACTGGAAAGGACATGGAAGTATCAAGCTCTGATGGTGGGTATGGAGAACGCGTTGTGAAAACATTTCTAAGTGAACTTTTAGGAAAAGGATATACTTTGTATTTGGATACATTTTTTACCTCTCCTGTACTTGCAAAGTATGTGTTATCTAAGAATACGCATATATGTGGTACAGTTTTAAAAAATCGGAAGGACATGCCAAAGAATTATCCATCTGTACCTAAAACATATATACACTAAAATTTTTAATATTTTGATAAAAGAAAATTTGTATAAAAATATTCATCAAATAGAAAATAAGTATTTCCTTTCTTCCTGAAAAAAGTAGAAGGCTGTGTTGAACGGGTGATTTTTAGTGAATTTTTTTTCGAGAGTTAGGCTTAGCGCAAAAAATTAGCCGCGTTTTGGGAACAGTTCGGAAACAAAACGCTCCGTCCTTTGGGCCACGGCAGTTTCGGAATGCCGCCGTCCCGAAAGGGTTAATAAAGTTACTCAAATAGACATTTCTTATGTAATTTTTCCTTAGAAAACGATTGACATAAACTTTAGAACGCTAGCATGAACCTTTTTGGAGATATTGCACATTTTTCAAATAAATTTATCAAAGAATCCCATAAAGTAAAAAAAACTATTAACTGTTGAGAAACATGTTCACTTTTCATATGTAATATCATGCGATAAATTTGGTGACATCATTCTCGTGGATCTAGCTTGTTCCATTCATGAGAAAACATACTTTGAGTAATACTTTTGTATTTGAATGCCAATAGTCATTTATCTACTATAAGAATAATTTATTTCTCCATCCATAAGGCTTGGTGAGATTTTGGCGACAAATTTGACGGAATGTCGCCAACTGGGCGACTTTTGGAAATGTTGCCAAATTAACGAAAATCTCGCCAAATAGATAAAAATGACACTAAATCAATGAAAATGATGACTAAGTGTCGAAAATTTAATATCTTGGAAAGAATATAATTATCTACTATAAGAAAATCCTATTTTTTAACTGCAAAAGTAGTAAATTCATTGCATTATATAAAGAAAGTCATGTGTTGCTCACATCAGATTTTTTATATCTTTTTTACAAGATCAAAAGTAAATATGAATTCATTAGTTTAGTCTTTTCACTTTTGTATCTGACTTCAAATTTTGGGGCCTCAAGGTCAACAGTATTTTGCTGATCTTTGTTTATGATATAAATATATTCCTAGGTTTCAAGTTACTTTGTCTCAATGGGTAATCTGGCCCTTGCTAAATAAGCACAGTTTTTCTATCTTTTACCTAAATGTCCATGTTATAGCTCAGGCACGAAAATGGGTTACTGATTATGCAAATGCTTTTAGATTAAAGTCCATATTAAGCCCTGAAATCAGATAACACTGAAACTTGAATAGGCCAAAACAAATATAAATTGCTACAGAGCCTACATTAATACTACAAAATCACATAGCAAGCACACGGTAAAGATTATATATAATATCATGATCTCAATATGCTCAACTACAATCCAATAAAAAGGTCATAGCCAAAGCATTGTAAAGACAATTGTAAACTGATACACTAATGACTAAGAATAAAATGCAGAGTTATATAACAAACTAGAAAATGTTGGATTGGCAAATGAGTTTAATAAGATGCAAGAGAGGTTCAATAAAAATAATGTACAAAATTTTGAGACTTTCTGCAGGCAGAAGGCCACAAGCAGTTGCTTGGGCTGCTTGGTTCTGAAGTCTCCACTCAACTTCCTCATACATTCATATTCTATATTATTTAAGTCTACTTGTCAGGTGGACACAGTGACTCAAGATGAATACACTTACTGTTATGAGATTTTATGCATAGATGCATTATGTGATAAACTTAAACTAAATAAGCTTTCAAATCATTTTCATGATTAAAACTTGAATTATTCAAATTTTAACATTTTTATTGTATTGTTTCATATGTAAAAACAATGATAATAATATACAATGCATGATAGGGTGAATAATTTAAACTATGCTATGGGTATTAATGGTATCAAAAAAACTGTTTTCTCTGTGTCTGCCTATCCCAATTCCTGACAAATTTGGTGAAATGTCTCCAAATTGATGAAAATTTAATAACAAAGATAAAGTTTAATTTTTTAGTACTTTCCAACATAGTTGAAAGTATTTATGACTTTGTTTATCCAGTCTATTTGTCTGTTCATTCGCATGATGACTGCTGTAAAAATGACTTTATCGAAATGAAATTTTAGTATGTTGTTGAGGCAGTTTGTGGGACATATGAGAATGAAAATGAATAATATCATCCAATTAGTTTCGAATTTAACTGGGGTTGAAAAAATGATATACATTGAACCCTATGGGACTTAATTTTTCAAATATTTTTTAAGCGAAGTTAAAATTCACAAATTACTTCAAAAATTTTAGGAAATATTTTAATTATCACATAAAATGTGTAAAAAAAATTTCAGCAAAATATGTTTGGTAATTTTTTAAATAAAAAGTGAAATAATAATTACACCCATGATATATGAAGAGATCGTGTAACTCATTGTAAAAATATAGCATCCATTTTGTCTGTTGTATAGGAACCAGATCATGATGAAGGTCTTTTAAATTTATATTTAAAGTTGCATCCGTCATACAACTGCTTCATTTTTGCATATTATCTGTGTATCTAAAGTCTGTGCCAATGCAATTGCAATATTTATTATTTTAAGTGGTCATTAAACTTTTATTATTCCTACAATGAAGCCTAAATTTAATGCTATAATATAGCATACAGAATGCAAACAAATCCAGTGATTGTAAGGTGAGTTCTATAACAATTGCTGAATAATTTTCTATGCAAAATTATTGACTCGGGCATCTGGAATATAAGTGATATGAATGAAATATTCATTGATTTTACATAGAGACATAGACGATTCATATTTTGATGACATCATTTGAATAAAATTCAATTCGTTTAACTAGCATTTTTATTTTCAATGAAGTTTAAAGTTTTCAAGTATCACAAATCACTGTAGTACAATGATAGTTTTAAAATATAAGCACTGAATGTATCACATTTTAGAGATGTTTAAAGAAAATTGCATTTCATTTGGAAAGTGGTTCATAATTAGTGCTTTAAGCATGATTGATCTTTCTTGTTTACAATTCCTGTAACTTTGTCAGAATTATTAATTTGACATTCTTGATTCAAAATATAGTGAGTTTCATTCTTTGTGAGTAGGTATGTTTTGTTAGGGAATCAAATTTGATTGCATTCTGTCAGGGGTTCATAAATAATTGTGTTTCATTAAGGTTAGTATAATATTTATGAGTATAATAAGTATTATTTATACAAGATGCACTTCATAATAAAACTAAGGGAAAACTCAATGCAATTAAGCACAAATTAATAAAGCAGCATACAGCTGTTTTGAGAGTACATTGGATTTATTTCTTCAGCACAAGATAGACTAACAAATTTTAATTCAAACGGACAAAATGGGCACAAATGATGAAACACAGGGATATGTATACCCAAATCATGAATTAACTGTCCTCCTTACCTCAGAGAGTCAATCGGAAAGCAGCCAATCTGAAACAGGGAACTAACTCACAAAATTAGATTGCACCAAAACACAACAAAAATGTTCCAACAAGACAGAATAAAATTAAAATAGTACTAACAAGATGAAAATTAGACAAAACTACATACAAAAATTTTGAAAGCTTAAGTAATAGGCAAGAATGGAACAAAAATAACAAAAACATTTCATGGCACACAGCCAAACTTTTGAAAAAAAGGAGCACTGGATAAGTCATTAGCTAGAATTCTTCTGATGACATGGTTGTCATTTTTATCTAAATTTGTCTAATCGATTTCTAATTTTCACATGTCCCTTCTTAGAGTGGTCATTTAAGACATTTACTTGCAGCTATATTGCTGTGCTCAGGGCCAGCTCCAGACTAATTTGCACCCTAGGCAAAGCAAACTACTTGCACCCCCTTACCTCCCCCCCCCCCAAAAGAAATATGAACTTTGATTTTTAAGAACATGTGTTTGCAGAACAAATAAAACCACAAAACTTAAAACTGCTAAATTTACTTAATGTTGCAAAAATAAGTCGCAACTGTATTTGAATTTGCAATTTATTGTTGCAAATACAAAAGAAAATATTTTGGCACATAAATCGTTTTGAACTAAACCATATACAGTATAATGCATACCTCCACTATTGGAAACACAGCAATCGAACCTTTTTCTTCATATTCTTTTAAGGGGGCTGTTAAAAGTTACTTGGCATAACCAGTTCGTTATGTTATCACAATATTTTGCGTACAATCAAACATAGAAATGGATAGAGTTAAAGACATGTCATAAAAGTTTAAATTTCATACACATCAAAATCTCACTTTGCATTCAATGAACTTTAACCGAATCCATAAGCAAATTTCTTCACACATGAAAAAGTTTAAAATTCACTGAAATATCCATATTTTGTAAAATTTTATACTTATATTGCTATATCCAAAAAGGTAAAGTGGCATGATTTCAATTTTTGGCAGGTATATGGAGTGATATCTTCACATTCTAATTAAAAAAACTATTTTGAATTACTCTTTCTAAATTTTAGTACCTTGCAGTAATATGTTTGTAAGATTGATTTAAAAATGGATAATGCATGGTGTAACAAAGGATGCCACAAACTTGAACTTACTAATTGCATCAACAAAGGCTTCAATTTGGGAAATATTTACCTGTGAAGCTGTTAAGCTTCTATCGTTAAATATCTAATAAAGCATGATATATCTTACCAAGGCATGATATATCTTAACAGTGGTTTCAAAACATCGATCCGACTCTCCCACCTTGTTTCACTCAGTGACTTAACATTTATGCCTGAATCTGGTATATGGCCAGTTAGAATTTACCAATGCTTAATCAATGCAAAAAAATAATTAGAATTATTCTGAACCAAATTGAAGAAACTAATTGTTTCCAGGCGATACCTAGCAGCATCAGTGACTACCAAGTAAAAAGACCATGTATTGCAGGGCATAAAAAAGCACACAGGTTTATGTCCAGGACATTCTTTTGTATGCCATTTTCCTTTCGCTAAGATTTAGCGAATTTTTAATAGATAGAGATTTTTAATGTATTTTAATACATACAGATTTTTAATTGATAATCTCACTTTCTTAAGCTATTCAAGAAGAATTTCTACTGTAAGGTCACATGTTGTGTCCTATCCCAAGAAATCTTCTCTTTGGATAACTTCAGGCTCAGATCTGATTCAATTTGACTAACATCAAATATGGAATCCAAAAAGAAATAAATAGTATTTGACTGAGTTTGTATGTATTTAAAATGTACTATTTTATAGCAATGGCTAAAAGCTGTATAAGCTCATTTTGGATATTTTTCTGGGTAGTAAACCATTGTTTCTTGATCTTTAACTATATACATATGTTTATTCATTTTAAGATAAAAGATCTGATGGGAGCAGCACATGACTTTCCCTGCAGACTCAAATTCATTTTCTCTTTATTTCATTAATAATTTATTAAATCGAGTTTAATTGCCCTAAATAACACGAATAATTAATTTAAATTACATTTTTAATTCAGCTTTCATTTTCATTTGGTAACTGGACTTATTCCCAAAACCAGGGTAGCAAAAATGTGAATAAACTAAAATATCTCGGGAACGGTTAGTCCTAGAGTAATGGGATTGGTCTTATTCTTTTTGTCATTAAAAATAAAGTATAAAACAAGCATTTAATTAATACATTTCAGCATACATTGTCTTTTATTTTGGATTTTTGCAGGCCATTTCGTAAAAAAAAAAACAAGTTCTTTTCAGAAGTGTACCAAAATCTAATCACCACCAGGATATTCCACAAGTGATTTATCCACCAAATTTTGTGAAATTTGATTAATTAGTTTAGTGGATACAGACAATTTTTGTGGGCCATTTCTCAGGTTCTTTTATTCTAAACTAGCCGCCTTTGGCGACCAGCCTGTTCGCAACCCTTGAAAATTCTGATCGTGGCAAATTCCAACCGTGGCAAACTCGTTGGCGCGACCTACCAGAAATGTGTAAGGTAACTGGTTGGACGGCCAGGATGTGCCACCCAATTTAGACTGGAACCCAGTGGGGGAGGCATCCACAGGGAACGTACCCTCCTTCCCCAACCACCAACCTCTCGGAAAAACATACGGACCCATATGTTTAACGTGATCGTACTCCGTGTCAGTGGCGGAAATCGAACCCGGGCCTACCGAGTGCAATTCTCGTGCGCTAATTTAAATTTTATAATGACCATATGATAAGCGCTTAATTCCATGATCCTCGTTCCATTATTTAAAATATCCATAAAATTAAAATATCCATTTAAAATATCTATAAATTAAAATATCCATTTAAAATATCCATACCAGAAAGGTGTAAGGTAACTGTTTGGATGGCCAGGAAATGCCACCCAATTCAGACAGGAACTTAGTGGGGGAGGCATCCACAGAGACCGTACCCTCCTTCCCCTACCACCAACCTCTCTGAGGGACTTACGATCCCACATGTTTAACGTGATCGTACTCCGCGTGAACGCGGCTGCAGTTTCGGCAGTGGCGGGAATCGAACCCGGGCCTACCGAGTGAAATTCCCGCGCGCTAACCACTGAGCTGCCGCGCCCTCCGTGACAATCTCCATAACTTTCTATATATTCACCCAATTTAGACGGGAACCCAGTGGGGGAGGCATCCACAGGGGCCGTATCCTCCTTCCCCTACCACCAACCTCTCGGAAGAACTTACGGACCCACATATTTAACGTGATCGTATTCCAAGTAAACACGGCGGCAGTTTTGGCAGTGGCGGGAATCGAACCTACCGCTAACTTCCTACCGCTAACTTCCCGCGCGCTAATTTGCAATTTAAAATGACCATATGCTTAATTCCATCATCCTCATTCCATTGTTCCATCATTTAAAATATCCATAAAATTAAAATATCCAAAAGTTAAAATATACATTTAAAAACTCCATATGGTTCCATCATTTAAAATATAAATATAATAATTTATATGGAGTAGAGGAGCTCTATTCAGAACCGTGACGTCACCTCCACCTTGACGTCCCCACCCACCACCTTCCCTCCGTCTGCGGGGGAGAAACGCCGGTTAAGAAGCGGCACGCCGAGCGGAACGCCGAGAAATTGAAATTCGGAAACTTTTAAAATCCCGATCCTGTGGGCAATACGGAATATTTTCTGACCAGATTGGACTTGTAAGAATGCCAGATGTTTGACCTTTCTAAAAATGTAAATTATTAGTCGAAATTATGAGTACTTTTTACTATGCGAGAATTTAAAAACCAAAAATCGTTTTCTTGAGCTAAAAGTGACTTTTGTTTCAAAATCTTTAAAAAATATTAGAAATCGAAATTCAGATTTGAAATTGATATATTTTTACTTGCAATTGTCAGCTCTTTCCGATGGTGTGATTTGTTTTTTCCTACGATGTCCGGATCGTGGAAAAAAAAGGGCAAAAATGGCAAAAAACGGTCGAAATCGCATAAAACATTAAATAACAAAAAAAATAATTAAAATTTTAAAAATCGTTTTTCACGTGTCCCCTTCCCACCGCCCCGGGTCTCCGAGTGCCAAATTTCGTAGCTCTCCGACGCGCGGTCGCTGAACGTATAGTGTATCAGACACACAGACATTGCCTTTTATTATTTAAGATTGTACCAGAAACTAATCAGCATCAGGGTGACACACAAGTGACTTACCTGCCAAATGTTATGAAATTCGGTCCATTAGTTTTTGAGTTAGTGTGGATACATTGTACATTGCACAGACAGACAGACAGACACACACACACACAGACACAGACAGTGGTGTATCTACAGAAAATTGAGCCCATGGCAAACATTGAAATTGCTCCCCTGTCAAACATATAACACCATTTGTTTACATAACCTTACTATAATATCAAGTCAGAAATACAATTCAAGATCGTAGCTTGTTAATTATTTATTAAGCACATTATTGTATTGCATGAAAATTATGATTGAACCTTCCTTGCTTTCATTGATGCAAATTGATCAATGATATACTCAAAATCAGTTTTTTCAGTTTCTTCGTTTTCTACACTCAACAAAGCAAGATCACATAGTCTACCTTGACCCATGAAGGCCCTCAAATATGAAAGTATTAGTTTTAATTTGCTAAATGATCTCTCACAGCTAATTATGAAAATTGCAATGGTCAACATTATCTGCACAGCAGTACGAAGATTGTGAAAGACGTCCTCATCTCCAATGTTGAATAATAAATTCAAGGAGCTCTTCAGGTCCTACTATTTTAATGTTGGCTTGACTTGATAGCAGCATCCTACAGTTCAGAATTTCTTCATATAGCTGCTGTCCATTAATATCACAACTGTAAACTTCACCCAAATTTTGGCACTTTTCCTTTAGATGGCTAGCATTGACATCATAACATAATTCCTTGACATCGATTAGGAACCCAAACTTTGCTTCAGTGCCATTCAAATGAGTAAACCTTTCATCCATTTCACTATGAAGATGGTCAAGAGTTCCCTTCATGACACTCTCCATTTCTCCCTTAGCTGTTAAACCCCCATCTCTCGAGTCCTCACCATCCATACGTTTCTTTCGTCTCTGGCGTCTTTGTAGTTCAACATTCCATTTTTCACAGAGATTAAGTCCTTCGTCGAGTGATTGACTTACCAATGTTTCTCATTCCTCATCAAAATGGTCACAGAGGCCTTTCAAATCCAGTGCAGCATTGTGAAAGTTCATTGTAGGATTCTCCAATCTCTTTTGAACACTGTCTATGTAACTAAGCCCTTTATTCTAAAATCCTAGCAAAGTTAGAAAATCGTAACTTAACATGCGGTTGTATATTTGCCTTGCTTCACTTCTTGTTTCACTAGTCTCGTTTTCGTAATCTGTCATATTCTAGAGACCTCTAAATATTTTCTCTAGGTACTTATCGACAGCATTTACCGCTTCTGTTCTTGAACTCCACATGGTTTCAGACTCTGACTTAATAACCACAGGCACAGTGTTTACAAGTTTTCTCCAGCGCTCTGTTGAACCGCTGAAGTACGTGTAGAGAGCCTGTATAGTTCCAAGAAATGTGACCATCACTGTTTCCTGCTTAGCTGCATGTACACCCACCAAATTGAGTGAGTGGTTGTCACAATTGACAAATATTGCTAGGTTGTTTTTCTCACTCATTCTTTGCTGAACACCACTTTTGTACCCAGCCATTACAGCAGCATTATCATAGCACTGTGACCAACAATCTTGCAGATCCATTTCGTCCTTCTTTAACTGCTTCAAGATTTCTGCAACTAAGTTCTCAGCACTCTTCTTACTTATCTGAATAAAACCAAGAAAGGATTTTGTAACATGGACTGTTTTCTTCTCAAAATCAACTTCCACACATCTCACTACTTCTCCGGCCGTCCAAATAGATGCTCTTAGTCCTCTGGATGAGTCGGACGGTCTGTGTTTTCAACATCTCACTACTTCTGACATCTGTTTCCGATGTGTCTGATCAGGAGTAGAGTCGAACATAGACCATAATAGTTGG
The DNA here is from genome assembly GCA_951213105.1 of Amaurobius ferox. NCBI lineage: Eukaryota > Metazoa > Arthropoda > Arachnida > Araneae > Amaurobiidae > Amaurobius > Amaurobius ferox. The sequence goes on from OX578134.1 coordinate 66,393,884, forward strand.
CTTTACGAATGCTCCTCAGCAAACTCTGATGAACAGTGCATGCCATTAGCTGGATAAATTCGTTCTGTATACCCAGTGAAAGATAAGACATAGATCTAGGATGATTTTCCACATGAGTGAGATGTTGTTTCATGATAGAGTCGAAAACGGATATCAGTTTCAGTAAGCCAAGAAAATTGCCCACATTGGAATTATCTAACTGAAGTGACTCCCTATATCCTCGCAAAGCCAAATTCTGAGTTGCAAGGAATTTTATGCAGTGAAGGATCCTCTTCAATACATCGCGCCACTTCTGCTTTTCACTCTCTATCTGCGACCAAATTTCTGCGTTAATTAAACCTATGTTTTCAGATAAATTTCTTTCCACTGTGGGAAACACACACGATAATTCTTGGCATTCTCATGAACCTTAATCCATTCAGCTAATTTCCATTGATTGAATCCACTTTCCTGCTCCAATGTGGACTTATTATTTGATTGGGATAAGAGATGAGGACAGATACAAAATGCAGACTTTTTAGGAGGGGAATAAACCAGCCATGAACGAGGCACTTCTTCACCACAACCATTTCCTAATTTCTTCTTGAACCAGTTTTTGTTCATTGAGCGATTATTTGTTGGTAGGAGAAGCCCCTCACTGTTCTGAAAATACTTTGAAACCAGCTTTATTATTTCTATTCTCAACAAGTCAGACAGAATTGCTTTTCCAGTTTTTCTGTCGAAATTCAGAAATCCAATATCATGCTATTCAATCACTCTTTGTTCTAGTATAACAGTTTTAGGCTCTTCAACACAGTGTAGTTCACTAAGGTCAGTCCGGTCAGTGTCATCAGGTGAGATCTTGTCAATAAATCTAATATCACCACTACCATCCTTTCCCCTCTTGTTATGTCCACATTTTCTTTGGCAACCTCCAACCTCACTTGTAATCGCTTGATACTTGGATTTTTCTGACTTGACTTCCTCCTCTGCTTGTAATATATTTGTACTTGATCCACCTTCGGATTCTAACAAATTAGAAGCAGGTGCAAGCGACTTAATGGTGCATGTCGAATTACTTGCTCAATACTTTTCAAAGAAGAAGGAACTTACTGGATTTATTCACTTCCACTGCTTCCAACATTCTTCTTTTCCGCCCATCAGCTCCACTTTCCTTCTTTTTCATGAGGAAACGCTTCATGGTTTTCTCATACAATATTCTGAAATTAGAAAATATGCCTTGATTTCTAATGGGGGTGGGGCATGGAGGGCTATCCCCTCCCCGATTCCTACGATGCCCTTAAATTCCAATTTATTTATTTTTTATCAATTACAGTGCACTGATACCACTTATGTGCAGGGGTGCAGGCAGAGGCATCTTAACACATTTGGGAACTCTGGAGTCTGGACACAATAAATTTTGGGGTCCCTTTTCTACAAAACTTTTAAATTTCAAAATTGTTGAAACAATAATAATAGTAATAATATGTTGTTTAATTTTAATGTTCAATCTAAAAAAAAAAGAGAGAATGTACAAACAGACACAAGATAAAAAAATCGTCAATTTTTTAAAGGGAATTTATAGTTTTGATAAATTAATTATTTACGACTGAACAGTAATAGAAACTGCTCAGTGGCGCCCCCCATTCAAATGGCGGAGTGGCACCCATGTCATATGCCATGCCTGCCATCCCCTAAATAACCCACTGCACACAGACGTCATGCTAAAAATATTTTTGCCGTATTCTAAACATCCCAAAATGTGTAGATCTGCCGAAAACTCGAGTTGCGATTTTCAGCATGATTTCAATACTTTCCCTATACTATGTATTGCAGGCATTACTATGTATTGCAGGGAAAGCAAAAAAGGACTAAATATGGTATAGCTTTAAAAACTTCCATTTGAAGCACTGTACAATTGTTCATTTGTACTGCGGGAAGACAAGTGTTGCATGCCATGAACATCAAGCATTAAAGTAATTAAGTATCGAGAATTCAAACATTAAAGTAATTAAGTAATCAAGCATTACAAGATCTGTACCTAATACTATTCTGCTTATCATTTTTTTTTAAATTTAAATAAGTGCTAGTTCTTGTAAAGTTTGATAGTTTTCTAGATGATCATCACCACTCTAAAGTGCAATGTTAGTATGTAAGAGCACTAAATGCAGCCCCGAGGGATGAAAAACCAGAAATATACTAATTCGACTATGTTGAATCCATATCTGAAATCTGTTTTTAACACTTTACCACATACTTGAAAAGTGCTTATGACTTTGTTCATTCTGTCAGTCTGTCTGTATGTCCATTCGCACGATAACTGCTGCAAAAATGACTTTATCAAAATTAAATTTTAGTATGCTGTTCAGACGGTCTGTAGGATCTGTGGGAATATAAATGAATATCATCCAATTATTTTTGGATTGAACCCAAGCTGAAAAAATGAAATATTCTCTGTAACAAAAAAATCGACGCAACAAGAAGGAGTTGGCCGATTGTAATGAAATTTCGTATGCAACGACATTTTGAGCGAACATGGAAATGAATAAAACTTGGTGTTCAATGAATAAATAGTGGGAGCTCTAGCACATTGGAACTGCACATTCAGCAGGTGTATATCTGGGCAGATGTATATCTGCAGGTGTGTATGGTCTGAGGTGCCATCTCCTTTGACAGCCGGACCCCTTTGGTAGTAATTTCTGGCACACTGATAGCACAGTGGTATGTAGACAACATTCTACGACTGGTTATGTTACCGTTCCTTTTGCGACACCCCGACTTACTTTTCAACAAGATAATGCCATGTTGCACATGGCATGTGGTGCTATGAATTGTCTTCGAACTTGCCCAACACTTCCTTGGCCAGCTAGGTCTCCTGATCTCTCTCCCATATGTTAAGGGAAGGTCATTGCAACCATCCAGGATTGTTGACGATTTAGCCCGACAGTTGGGGATAATTTGGCAAGACCTTCCGCAGGACACCATCCATGAACTTTATCAGTCTATGCCACGCCGTGTGACATCTTGCATCCAGGCCAGAGGTGGACCGATGCCTTATTGACTTCTTACCTTTGTATACGGTCAAACTCTAAATCATTAAATTGTTCTGAACTTTTAATCCTTTCTTTTTCTATGTATGTTCTTCACATCCACCAATTTTTTTCACAATCGGACAACTCCTTGGTGCGTCGATGGTTTTGTTATAGAGTGTACATTGAACCCTATGGGACCTAATTTTTCAAACATTTTTTAAGCGAATTTAAAATTCACAAATTACTTTGAAAGTTTTAGGAAATATTCAAATCATTCATCATAAAAAAAAATATATAAAAATTTCGGCAAAATATATTTGATAGTTTTTAACACTTTACAATATAGTTGAAAAGTGTTTATAACTTTGTTTAAATAAAAATTAAAATAATAATTACACCCATATCATATGAAGCGATCATATGACCCACTTCAAAATAAAATATGGCATCCATCTTGTGTCAAAATTGTGATTTTTAAAGTTCTTTTTAATTTATATTTAGTGTTGTATCAGTCCTAAAACCACTTTATTTTTGCTTTATTTCTGTGCTTTATTTTTTTCTATAGATCTATATACTGCGACAGCGCAATTGCAATATTTTTGAGTTTAAATTTAAATGATCATCAAACTTTGATTATTTCTACAACGAAGCCTGTTTTTCATGTATGGAGAATGTAAACAGATCAAGATGTAAGGTGAGTTGCATAAGAATTGATGAATTTCTTTAACGCAAAATTATTTAACTCTGGAGTCTACAATATAGCTGATATGAATGAAACATTCATTGATTTTACATAGAGAAGCTGACGATTCTATTGCCGTTTTCGATGAAGATTTAAGCATGGAGTTATACAGTACTTTTACCTCCATGGTTTTAAGTTTTTAAGTAAAATAAATTATTGTAGTATTGTAATAATTTTAAAAATATTGCCGCTGAATGAAAGGAATAAAAAAAAAGTTTATGAATGAAATTTTAACTGCTTTTATATAAAGAGTCAGGTGATTTATATTTCAATGACATTATTTGAATAAAGCTCATTTATTTTCGATGAAGTTTTCAAATATAATAAATTGTAGTATTGTGATAATTTAAAAAATATCACCGATGAATGTATCGCATTTTATAGAAGTTTAAATAAAATTGCATTGCAGTTGGAAAGTATTTCATAATCAATGCTTTATGCATGATTGATCTTTTTTGTTTAAATTAATCCTTGGATCTGGAGAAATAGTCTCTTAAAGTTTGGCTGTTTTTGTACTTCTAATTTGAGACCGAAGACATTGCTACAATATGATGCAATGGCATGGTCATGAAATTTTAATGCTTGAAGAAAAACTGTATTCATCCCATGGAGTTAGAGACGAGACCATCCTCTTACCTTCATGATTCATCTGAATAGAAAAATTAATATTGAGAGGTCATCCCAATATAAAAATTCAGAATATGAATATTTGAATCATATCAGAGTCCCAATTGTAACCCTGTGAGCTGAAAACACTCATGTATACTTATTTGACCAGGTTGAAACCAAATATGAAATTCGTTTTTTAAATTAATCCCTGAATCTGGTGAAATAACCTCACAAAGTTTGGCTATTTTTTGCTATTTTGTAAGGAAATGTTGTTTTTTATATAACCCTCTTCTGAAATAGAATTATTTCCAACAGAAGCTAATAACTTTTCACATAATTTGATCCCATCGAAGTGAATGGTCGACTGGGGTTGATGTGTATGGATTTCTGTTTCTCATGCATGGCTGTGGTGTACTTCCTCCATAACTAGAAATATTCCATTCGATCAAAAGTACACAAACTATCATAGTAAATTTTGAAACTCCGATATATCGTTCAGAGCAAGTTTTCTTAGAGAAAACGAACCTGTTTAGTGTGATTTGATTTTTAAAAGTTTGAGATAATTTTTAAGCAAAAGTGTCAGAGTTGTTTTATTATTTATCACAAATACAAACTTGAACAGATTTGATCCTAGTTTTAGAGGGCCCAAACAAGAGCAAGCAGGCATAGTGGGCAAAGCACGCAAGTTTTGTTAGTGAAAAAATAATTACTCCAAATTTCTTGAAATCTTTTGAACCTCTTTTTTGTTGAAATGATACACCATTTTTTTTCTAGCAACAAAAACAAAAACCACATGTTTTGTGGTTGAATGGTGACTATTCTTCATGTGCTAGTCATCTCCTGTAGTGTGTAAGAAAAAATCTGTTTTTTGAGTCTTGGAAAATCATATTATCACATCTGCTGTGTTCCAGGGCAGGGTAGCCAAGTGGTTAAGGTGCAGGGTTTTAACCATTGGCACTTGCATGAATGTTAATAGTAGGAGAGGAAACGGAATAGGCTGTTTTAAAGAAAAGTGATAAATGATTTCTGGAAAGAAAGGTTCCAATTTAGTGGCACTGGTGTTAGCACTATTATAATTGTTCCATTCAAATAGCATTAGGTTGATCAGAAGTTTATTTGATTTTAATTTATTCCTTTATTATCAGTACTTCTATTTTTCAAAACATTATTTTTAGTGCATGTTTTGTTCCTTGTTGTAAATCGGGGTATGTCAGTGACAGAAAACAACTTAAAATTGAAGGTAAAAATAATCCCACTTTATTCCACCTGCCTCATGTAAGTAGCATATTTTTATTCGATTTCACTATAAATATATTTAGAAACGCTTCTCAATTTTACTTGCTATAGTTATAAAATGGTTAATTTTGAAAGGAAATTACCTTCTTTTAAGAGGGCCATTACATTTGAAGTGCACCTTTTTCCTTATAAAATTTGAAACTATGAATACAATGGAGTTTTAAATTCTAAAGTATTTACTATTTAAATCTGCGATTTTATAAGTCAAAAGTTTCTGTTTTGCATATGATCATTTTAATTGATAGCCAACAATGTTTAATATGTGCTTATTGTATTTGCTGGACTCTAAAAATATGATTTTATAATGAGCATCTATTAAGCACTTTTATATATAAATATATAAGAAGATTATAATGCATTTTTTACTAATACATAAATAATAACTAATAAATAAAAATATTGTAATGTATTTTTGTAAGATCTTTTACAAATCTTCATACATATATAACAAAGATTTATATAGATGTATCACCATCGATTACATATAGAAGTATTTTACATAAGTGTATGGCACTCCAATGCCTTACTGATACCTTGAGTTCTCAAATGTGTATAGTTTCTAAAGTATATTACTTACAAATTTCACTAGTATATACAGAATGGTCGTTTTACAGCATACTTTTAAAGGAATATATAAAGTATGATATACAGTCGACTCTCATTAATCCGCAATACATTTTGGATGTGCACAGTTAAATTTTCAATAAATTACAATAGTGTATTAAGTATATATATTAAGGATATATACAGTCGACTCTCATTAATCTGCAGTACATTTTGGATGTGCACAGTTAAATTTTCAATAAATTACAATAGTGTATTAAGTTTTGCAAAAGTTAATTTTAATACTGATTCTTGTGATGCAAAAACAAAAATTACTTTTCAGCAGGACTTAGCTCTGGGATATAAATACCTTGACTTTATATAAAAGCAGAGCAAGAAATAATTTTTTAAAATTATAATCTGACTCATAACCCACCATTTTGTATAACTGACAATTTTATGATATGCAAATTTTTCTTGAAAGTATTGAAGTGTATTTAAGCAAGTTGGCATCATTTCTAATGTAAAATGTCCGAAAGTGCATGTAAATATTCGGACATGTAAAATGTCCGAAAGTGCTTTGGCTATTATTTTTACGTCTAGGATGATTTTAAAATAAAATGACTATTGAATCTGTGAGATTTGTCATTTGTTGGTAATTCGTATTAACTTTAACATTTCAAAATCATAAAACAGTTGCTGAATCTACATAAATTTTCTTGTTCAGTCAGGTGCAAGAGCATTTTTATCCTTGATTATAAGTGAAAGAGTGTTGATGTTTGGGATGTATAAAAATTGTTGAAGATCCTAAATGTGCTAATATTTAATATGCTTCCCATTGAATATTTCAATTTTAATTCTGTTTGAAAGAATATAATATTTTTAATGCATAATGAAGACTACTAAAGATTTGAAATTTTACTGCATTTTATGTGCTTCTAGTTGATAGAAATTTACAGTTTTTTAATTTTTACATAATTTAAACATTTATTTTAATTTGTTTTTATTCATGAATTTTTTCCTCAGATGTATTATTTATTTTGAAAATGAAAGAGTATAGATATTTGCAATGTATAAAAATTATTGACGATCTTAAATGGGATAATATTTTATTTAACTTTTTAACATTTATTTTAATTTATTGAATTTAGAACTTTAACATTTTGAATATTAACTTTAAATTTGACAACATTTAATATGCTTCTCGTTGAATATTTCCATGCCATCTATACAACTTTAAACAATGCATCACATTAAAATTTTGTTAAATTTGGCTGGTTTTTTCCTTTCAAAAATATTCTCGTCGGACAGAATATGGAGAATATGTGAATTTTAAGTACAGTGAGGCATGTAAGTAGTTGCAGAAAAAAATTGTAGTATTTTGATCTATTGAATGTGTTTAATTTAGATTAAGGTGTAATTCAAAAAGTAAAATAGTATATTTTTAACAAATTGTATAAAGTCTAACAATATTGAATGTTTTGGAAAACTAATTAACAGAACTGTATGTTTGTAACAGTAAAAATCGTACTTTGTAGTAATTGTATTTTGATCTATTGCTTGTGCATAATTTAGATTAAGATGGAGCTCAAGAAGCATTTTATTAGACCTTTTGAAAAAATAATTAACAGAACTGTGTGCTTTTAACAAAGTGCATGAAGTATAACAATTTTGCAATTTTTGACAGACTGCATGCAATCAGATGGTTTTTTAGCAAGTTCTGGTACATAGAAATATCGGAATTGTTAAACATTGCTAAAATTTCAGCAAATTTTGTAGTTTTCTTGCAGAGAACTTTCAAGGATAATCTTATCTCACAGAACATGGAGAATGGGTGATTTTTAAGTGCAGTGATGCATGTAAGTAGCTGCAGGTAAAAATTGTAGTATTTTGATCTATTGCATGTGTATAATTTAGATAAGGATGGAGCTCAAAAAGTGAAATATCATGTTTTAAATAGCTTGCATGAAATCTAACAATTTTGCATGTTTTGGAATAATGCTTAACAGAACTCCAAGCTTTTAACTTAGTGCATCGAGGCACACAATAATTTTGCATGTTTGGTAATAGAATTTCATGTTTTTAATAGTCATGGAGATTTGTTGATTTAATGTGCAATCCTAGAATTATTTTATGCCTTTATTAATTATCATTCTGTGTTTCTTTTAATTTTAATAATAATGTTTAGCTTGTGTTATAGGATTTCTGTGGTATATGGTACAGTTTCTTCATCTGCAGCCATTTGAAGCTACATGATCACTAGAGAGTTATGCTGCTTTTATAATGTCAGCAATCTTTTTAGTGGTTTTTTGGCTGAAAATCTTCAAGAATATTTTCATCTCACAGAATATGAAGTACATATGCTTTTTATATACAGTGTGGCATGCAAGTAGTTTAATGTAAAATTTGTAGTAGTATCTTTATACAGTGCATGTATATTTTTGTTTATTAACTATTTGTCATGGCATGTAAAAACTAAAACGAATGGTAAAAGCCTATTTTTAATCATTCATTAATAATGACGCATAACAATTTTAGGTATATGTCAAATGATTTTATTTTTCTAGGATAGGATGCAAAGACAATCTTAACCTTCGCCTTTAGGTATTGTAAATCTAGGAAGTTAATTTTGGTATCTCGAGCCACCATTGTATCTAATTCTGACTGTTCAATTGGTGGTATGCAGACCGGATCCAACTATCAGAGGAATATTTATGGCCTATAAATCAAATGTGTTCTGAATAAAAAATATCAATAAAAATTTGTGTTAATAAAATATGAGTATTTTATTTCCTATAACATACAAAAAAAAAAAGACAGTGTGGTCCACAAAGTAATTTGTTTTGAAATTTGGGCCAAGTTGGACAGCTCATATCTATAACAGTCATGCGACTGCTGCCCTAAAACACACTGCTGCATACAACAAATAAGTACTTAACTAATCTTCCCTTCACCTGTGGATAATTTCATGGTTATTGCCACTTATCAACATAAGGCAGGCAATGAGATGATCAATAAGCCCTTAAAGCAATGATTATATATATTTTTCTAGTTGAAGATTTACATAGAACCCAGCAGTGTGCAGAGCATTATTTTAGCTCCAACAATTATTGACAAAATTCTATGTAACAAAGATGCCTTAAAAACACCCTGTTACCTGTATGTCACCCTGTTGTTACCTGTACGTAATATTATTACCTGTGTTATTGATATTGTTTTATATCCTAAATAATTTATCTGAATGTTGCACAAAATTATTTTGGAAGAAACCCCTCTTCTCAACTTTTTTGGCAAAGTGTAAAATTATGAAACTTAAAAGTGTTGTTCACTAGCAGCATATCCGTTCTTAAACAAATTTACAAAAATCAAATTGAATCAATATGTGCCAAAATAAAAGCTCTATGATATTGAATCACTATATACTGAAATAAAAATGCTGCAATGATATTAGAAGATATACCCATACCAATTTTTACTGTTTAAAAAATTAAAAATAACTATAATCTTTGCAACCTTTCAACCTGAATAATATAATCTAGTCAAAATGTAATTCTGATAAAATTTATTGTTATATGGATATCTTAATTAAATTTAAATCTGAAAAGATTTAATAAAAATAGTCTGTTGGGTCATTGGGTTTAATTCCGTCATTGGTTTAATAGTCATTGGGTTTAATTCTGTTGCTTAGTAATATATCATTTTTTTTCTCTTCTGTATAAACTCATTGGGTTTAATTCTGTTGCTTAGCAACATGATGTCATTTTTTTTTAATAAACTTGCAGTAAGAATATTGTTTGCATAATGCTATCTATGAGCAGGACCTGGTCAAGCCTAAATGGGCCCCATGTCCTGATGTTAATTTAGGGGCCCCCATGCACTCAACACATGCCAAATGTGTGCAAAACATTAACATATAACAAATTTGGGGGCTCAGTATCACAGCTCCAGAGGTCTTTTGGTACATGCAGAGAACTTCCAAACTGTTTACTTTATAGATAAGTAATATATTAAGATTTTAAAGGATATATAATATTTAAAACTATTAACATATTTTTTAATTTAAAATTAAAACTAATATTATCAGTTTTAAATTAATTAAATTATTTCTGTTTAAATCTTTTTATCACATATAAAATTTGGGGCCCATGCCCTTGCTTTAATCAGGCCCTGTCTATGGGAGATTCGCTTTACATGAATGTTTCGATAACCCAAATTCGAGACATGGACTAAATTTTGAGTGGGACTATTTTATGACTACCCACAAAATTTCATAAAATTCGGTGCAGCAGTTCTCCCGTGATGACACAAACACATAAATAGACAGATTTTCAATTTATATAGATAACATCTTACAATGTTTTTTTTTTCTTGTAACATTTCCCTCTGTTTGCTTGTAATTAATACATATTCTTAAAAACAGTGCATAGATTGAAATATAGATTGCATTTTGAAATTAATATCCTATTAATTGCAGAGCGCTGCCTTCTATAAATGCATTCTAAACTGAGTTAGTAGAATTCGAGATTTCTGATAATACATAATATAGTATTACAGATTTGGATAAAATTATTGGACATAAATGAGTTTAAATATTAAAAAATTTGCATTATTTCAAGATAAAGGTAATTTTGCAGTGTTTCAAGTTGAAGGTAAGCATTTTAACAGTGGTATATTTGAAACATTCTCAGAACTACAAAGTAACTTAAAAGTAAACTTTCTAAAGCATTGTTAAGCACATAAAATAAATTGTAAATGTGTAATTATTAAAATTTGTTTTATGTGCTTAACAATATGCATATTCTCATTATTTTTGTGAGTCTGTATTTTAATGTCAGTATATATAAATAAAATACAAAAAAAAATGAACTATCTTGCAACAGGGTTTTTACGGACCAGACTGGCCATGATTACAGGGAGGGGGGGGGGGGTATAATCCGGAGAGGTGATCAACTCAAATTTGATGAAATGTTGTATTGTCGTCGAAAATACGTTTAGGTATAAAATTTGAAGAAATGTTGTATTGTCATCGCAAATACTTATATTTATAAAATTTGATGAAATGTAACTCAAATTTGATGGAATGTTGTATTGTCATCGAAAATACGTAGTATATGTATAAAATTTGATAAAATGTTGCATTGTCATCGTAAATACGTATATGTATAAAATTTCAAGAAAATCGGCTTGGGAGAAGTGGATCAGAAATGCATTTCAAGATTTCACCTAATCAAAGAAACAGAGAAACAACCTAAATTAGACCGTGTAAAAATATCATTCAATTACTAGAATAAGTTATTAAAATTTTTACTACCAGTATTTTTTAAAAATACACAACCATTATTTTATTAACACTTTATAAAAAAGTTTAAAAGTGTTTATGATTTTGTTCATTCTGTCTGTTTGTCTGTCTGTCCGTTAGCACGATGACTGCCATAAAAATGACTTCATCAAAATGAAATTTTAATATGTTGTTTAGACGATCTGTAGGACCTATGGGAATATAAATGAATAATATCACCCAATTAGTTTTGGATTGAACCCGGGTTGAAAAAATGAAATACATTGAACCCTATGGGACCCAATTTTTCAAACATATTTTAAGCGGATTTAAAATTCACAAATTGCTTCGAAAATTTTAGGTAATATTCAAATTGTTCTATAAAATATATAAAAAAAATTCAGCAAAATATATTTAGTAGTTTTTTAAATAAAAATTAAAATACTAATTACACCTCTTATATGAAGCGATCACGTGACCATGATATGAAAAAATCACGTGACCCACTTCAAATTGAAATATGGAATCCATCTTGTCTCAAAATCGTGATTTTTAAAGTTCTTTTTAATTCATATTGAGTGTTGTATCCGTCTTAAAACCGCTTTATTTTTGCTTAAATTCTGTGCATCTACATACTGAAACAACGCAATTACAATATATTTGAGTTCAAATGAGCATCCAAATATGATTATTTCTATAACGAAGCCTATTTTTCACTTATGCAAAATGTAAACAACGAAATATGTAGAATGAGTTGTATAAGAATTGCTGTATTTCTTTAACGCAAAATTATTTAGCTCATGGAGTCTGCATAGCTGATATGAATGAAATATTCATTGATTTTACAGAGAGAAGGACGATTTTTTTCGATGAAGTTTTAAGCATAGAGTTTAATTACTTGTAGCTCTCCATGGTCTTAATTTTTAATTAAAATAAATTATTATAGTATTGTGATGAATGAAATGCTGCTTTTATAGAGAGGGCCAGGCGTGTTTCTATGACGCCATTTGAATGAATTTCAGTTGTTTTCGATGAGGTTTTCAAATATAATAAATTATCGTAGTATTATGATAATTTTTAAAATATTACCGAGGAATGTATCGCATTTTAGAGATGTTTAAACCAGGCAATTTATATTTCAATGCCGTCATTTGAATGAAGTTCATTTTTTTCGATGAAGGTTTAAGTTTTCAAATATAATAAATTAATGCAGTATTGTGATAAGTTTTAAACTATTACCGAGGAATGTATTGCATTTTAGAGATGTTTAAATAAAATTGCATTGAAGTTGGAAAGTGTTTCATAATCAATGCTTTAAGCATGATTGATCTTTCTTGTTTATGTAGGGCAGTCATAATACTTTTGGGATTCCTGTTCTTATGTTATATCTCACAATCTTATTGCGTGTATTCGTATGCGCAAAGAAAAAAAGGAAGTCATTAAGTGAAGGTATTGCTGCAAAAGTTGCGCTTTCTAACATTTAGCTTGAGACCTGGGTCTAAAGCCTGAATCGCATTTGATTGGATTGATTGTCCCGTATCGTATCTGGGGGTGTATAGTGGGGAGCTCCCCGCACATTTATTCGTATCAGATTGCTAGAGGAAGGAAAAAGGGCTATTAACTAATTTTTTAGCACTTTGATCTCTGAACAATGTATCTGTCTGAACCTTGTATCCGTCTCTTATATTGATCGAGACTGATAAATTAAATGTTAAATTTACAGCCCAAATTTTTGAAAGAATTTTGAAAAAATCTTCGAATTTGCATACATGTGGGACTTGACCTATATGTAGTGAGAAAAATCTAAAATTTCTAAATTTTTAATTTAAAAAATTTATAAATCTCGAATTATTCTTTCAGATATAATTGGAAAACGACATAAACACACATAATTCGTATTTTACCGTCCTCCGCGGAAGAAAAAAATCCTAAATTTTCGTAATTGTGCAACTCTATAGGTGTACAAACATACCGTTTTCGAAGTATTTTGATTTACAGTTATAGCTGACGATTTTTTATATTTTATACTTCGAATTTTATACAGTTTTATAGCAATTTTATTTCAATGTTTATTACAATTTTATACAGTTCTTTTAACAATTTATTAAATTGAGTTTAATTGCACAAAATAACACACTTAGTTATTTGAAATTACACTAAATTTGAACTTTTAATTCAATTTTCTATTTCATTTAGTAACTAGACGTATTTTCAAAGACGGCGTTGCAAAAATGTGAAACAACTACAATATCTCGAGAACGACTATCCAGAATAATAGGGTTTATCTTATTATTTTCATCGTCAAAACTACGAATAAAACAAGAATTTGATTGATATATTCGAGCATACAATCTTTTATTTTACTTTTTCTCCATTTTTGTGAGTCATTTCGCAAATAAAGGCAGGTTTTTTTCCCCCAATTGTACCAAAATCTAATCAACATCAGAGTCACCCACAAATGACTTATATACCAAATTTTGTGAAATTCGGCTTATCAGTTTTCCAGCTAGAGTGGATACATACGATTTTTGTGGGCCATTTCACAAAAAATGGCAGTTCTTTTATTCCGAATTGTACCAAAATCTAATCAACACCAAGGTAACCCACAAGTAACTTACCTATAAAATTTTATGAAATTTGATCAATAAGTGTTTTTGAGTTAGAGTGGATACATGCACTGACACACACAGACGTCCTGCTAAATGTAGGTGTTTCGTATTCTAGAGATCCCAGAAGGGGTCTGTCTATTCTGCAGATCCGACAGCGTTGCGATGGTTCCAATACTTTCCTTATACATTACCATGTAATGTAGGAAAAGTATGAAAGGGTTCCTGAGCAAAGCAATACAATGAGTGACATTAATTCCTGCTTTTCGTCGAGAACTTAAAAATAATGGAAATTTGAGAATAATAAATAGTTTAGGCTGTTCAAGACAGAACATTTTTGAAAAAGGGATTTTCTTTAACTTAAGATAAAAACAATTTTAAATAGTGTTGATACGAATGACATACATAAGCCTTACAGACATAAATCCACATTTACATACGTAAATCCTGAAATGAAGTAAATCATTAAAAAATTGCTTTTCTGATACTTATTATAGAACAGAACTTTAAAACCTGCATTTCTCAGAAATAGAATTCTTGGAAAAATAAAAAAGGAAAAAAAAAAAAATAACTAAAGTGTGGTTCAACTTTACTCTCTCATACCAGAAATCATTTATTTTTTCAAATTTTACAAGAAAGAATTTGAAAAATCGGTATCGTGGGTTCAAATGATTATAACTATAGCCTGTTACCCCTCACTTTAAAGCTCTTGAAAGGAAATCTTTCGATTGATAACATACATGACATTGTACACCAGGGGGGGGGGGGGGGTCACTTGCCCCTAAGCGGGACTAATGACGTCCCGAACAAAAAAATGTGTATCGCGGCATTTTTCACAACAGTGATTGAAACCATGAAGTCTCGTGATCATTGAGACATAAATAAGCTATGTTAAATCTTGTCCTATGCTGTCGTGTTAAAAATATATATAATTTCGAATAAAATTCAAAGTTTAACATTTTATTATCTAGTTCTAGACTTTTTGATAACGAAGTCGGATATAAAGTTTCGTGAAAATCCCTGAATATTTGTGGCTTCTATTGTGCATACAAGAAATCGACCACAGGCGTACAGGCAGGCAGACGGACATCACTCCAAAAATATCCAAAATGTGTTAGGAAGTCCTAAAACATATACTGGCATCAAAATCTCGAAATCGAAAATTTTCGGGAAAACATTACTTTCTCAATAGGTGAAAGTGAAAACGGCAATGTTGATATTTTTGTATTATCAATGCCTCATTGAAATATCGACAAATTTTAACAGCAATACTTTTGTTCAAGATTCCGGTGCCTAATACACTTTTCATTTTCAACTTATCTACACTCACAGTTATCTATCCAACTACATAAGGAAGTCTGTACTCAAGGACCGGGGGGTCTTACGTAGGGTCCAACTGGTGGTCCATAAGAGTATGGGATAGGATATCCCACCAGTCCTTGCCCCTGTTGATGTTGATAATCTTTGCCGTACACAGGGCCCCCACAAAGGGGGTGTCAGTTGCTACTACAGTACTGGGGCCCGCCGACCGTTAGGGGTCCGTGAATATTGCTGAGGATAAAATATTTATACATTTGTTTATGAATATATAATTTTTTTTTCTAAATTAATATATTCATAAACAAGGTTTTGAAATTTACGTATTATGTGTAATTATAAAATTACAAATATAAATTATATATAAAGCCTAAACACAACCTGTAAGTTTGAATGAAAGAAAAGTATAAAACATTTTGTAAACATCTGTTTGGATTCTGTGTCTCATTTCTGAAATAGTCCTCAAAGAATTGCCCCTTAGTTTCAATACAAGCCGTCTGGGTACAGATAGCTCCAGTGTCATTGTGTTCAGAGGCAATAAAAACCGATCAGGGAGAAATTTTCTAGAATTACACCTAAATAGATACGTTTATGACCCTAGTGGGTTGCTGATTCATGTTTACAGCTCATATCAATCACAACCAGCTAACTACTGAGACCAACCACAGTGACTGAGACTACCCGTCTACAAATTTCTTTTGTGAAATTACCAGTTTGGAAAGGGGGCGATCCTGCTCTTCGAGGTCGTATACCAATTACGCGACGGGGTGTCCATGGTGTTGAACTGAATGCAAGGATGTATAAAAAAAAATTCTTGGTTCTCCCTCCTCAGATGAACTTGCTTCCCACGTTGATTTCAGAGATAGCCAATAAAGCACAAAAAGCAGGTTTATTTTAATTTCTCATGCAATTATATGGTAATATCATATGCCTTATTAGTTGCTAGTGCATCTCTCAACACGTGACTAAATGTTATAAAAAAATGATTCGCTGAAACAAATCCCAATGCTACTATCTAAGATGTAAGGTATGTTCAAAATAATTTTCTTATAGTTTTCAAATATTATTTTCAGATAAATTAGTCTTAAAAGAAAGTTTATTTTAGAATTAATTAAAATTTATTTTATCAAATTTCTATACTGTTTTGTAAATTCAATCCTCTAAAATAATTATAATTAAATATGTACAAAACTTGAGAGAAAATATTGCATTATGAAAGGAAAATGGATGCTTTTGTGTTTATAATGCTTTTTTAAACGTTCACTTTATATTGTATGATTTTATGTTGAACTTGGTAATTACTAGGAATTGTGCTCATTGAAAGAGAAAATTCACACATTCTCTATTATATATTTATTACCTTTCGCCGAGGAATATTCAGGGGATTCAGCATCAAATTCTGGATTCAAAAAGAATTTTTATTTCCTATTTTTTCCCACTTCCGGTTCAAAAATTTCCCTTGCGTCATCTATTTCTTGGAATTGGCTAAGGATATAGCTTAGACGATGATTTATGCAGTATCGAATTTCGAAGGGGGTAGAGGAATTCACTAAGAATTTCAACTTCTAGTTGTGGAGGGGTCACTTCAATTTAAAAAATTTACATTTTCCTTGCAACATCTATTTTTTTAAAGATAAGCTTACATGATGACAGATATAGATTCAGCATCATATTCCAGAGGAAATAGGGAACCTCTTGCCCCCTCTGGAATTTACTTGCGGTTTTTTATCTTACGGTTCAGAACATTGCCTTGAAACGTATATTTTGATTGATTATAGAGCTTATATGATGACTGATAGGAATTTAGCATCGAATTTCAGTAAGGGTAGGGGCCTGAGAATTTACTAAGGATTTTCACTTCCAGTTCTTTTCCCAATTTTGGATAAAAAAAAATTCATTTCCCTTCAAACATTTATTTCTCAAAATCGGCTATAGATAGAGCTAAATGATGACTGATATTATGGATTCAGTATAAAATTGTTTAGGGTTGGAAGAATTCATTAAGGATTTCCACTTCTGGTTCGACAGATGTCACTTCCGATTAAAAATATTACAATTTTCTTTACAATACCTATTTCTCAGGATTGGCTGTAGGAATAGCTTAGATAATGACTGATATGGATTCAGCAACGCTTGCAGGGGGTAGGGGTCACTAATGATTTACACTTCTGGTTCTGGAGATGTCACTTCCGATTTTTACAAAAATTCGTAAGACTATGCGAAATACAGAGGGTGTTCACACATTTTTGTAACGATTTTGACTTTCTCCACGAATTGAATTTAAATAAAAAAAAATAAAAACCTGACTGGCATCAAGCCGGAATAGGGTTTAGTTATCGTGTGTATCATTAAAAATATTCTTTGCTTTAAAATGTCGCTAGAAAATAAAGAATGGATCGAAGGCTATATTTTTGCACTTTTCGAAGAGAAATACTCTTATTAGATTATAATACTCTTATTCGATTATTGAAAAAAGATGTGAAAAGCATGGTTTTAATATTTCTACACGTAAATTTAGTGACATAATTAATAAAAAAGGAAAGAAACGTCAAAGTTTACATTTGACTAAGAAAAAGGTAAAAAATGCATGCAAAACAAAGGTTGGTTCAGAGAAAACAAGGAACGTTTTGCTAAAGGTTTTATGGTTATTGCTGGATTCTCCTATAACTGAAAACTTAAAATAAGGAAAGTAGAAAAAAATGCCAAAATTAACTCGGATTACTATCAGAAATATGTTTTAACACCTGTTTTCAAAAAGGCATTCCATCACTTTACCCAAACAATCTTCACTGTGTTAAGTTCCATCAGGATAAGGCTACCAGCCATGCCTCTAAATCTACTGCTATATTTTTTTGAAAAAATGAGAAATGAAACCGGAATTGAAGCTATCCAATTTAAATGCATCCCACCTAAGTCCCCCGACCTATGTCCTATGGATCACTGTGCATGTGGACTTTTAGAACAAGCTCTTTATAAGCGGAATCCCAAAACATTGGATGGAAGATTGTGGTGAAGGAGTGGAACAAAATCAACCTTGACATTTTAAGAAAAGCTCTTTTATCTTGGAAATCAAGATGTAATATGATAGTTCAACAACAGGGCTATCAGATTGAACATATTAGAAAATAAAATTCTTATCTTTATTAATACATATATATTTTTTCAAAATCGTTACAAAAATGTGTGTCGTTACAAACACCCTCTGCAACTGAGTATAAAAATATTTCGTTTAAAATGAAATGTACACACCACTTACAATCATAAGAACGATCTTTCATAAACTGTGTTATATTTCGTACTTGATATATTTTATTAGATTGTATAAACTGTTGTTGTTGTTGAGACCCAGACCGTCCGACCTACCAGACCGATTGTATAAACTGTGTTACTTTTCTGTGTTATATTTCGTACTTGATGTATTTTATTAGATTGAATAAACTGTGTTATTTTTCTGTGTTATATTGTATTAAACCTCGTACTTAATATATTTTATTAAATTCAACTCTACTCCTAAATAATACATAAAATAGAAAAATCTACGCCCCCCCCCCCCTTGTTTTTACCTAGGCCCCACAGCTCGACGGCCCAAAATTGAATGTGGGGGGCCTGGCCGTACAATTCAACTTTAGGTCCACTGAGAGAGGCCCCGGCCATTTCTGTGTTACCCCTGTTTGAACCGCAAGGTTCATTGTATCTGCCATAATGGTTCTTGTCGTAAAGGCCGTCCGAGGCGTTACCTAGAAATGCAGCATAGTCGTCATCGAATAACGAGGATGAGCCATACCATGGGAAAGGGAAATAACTACTGGACGATTGCGACGGCCAGAAACAGGGGAAATATATTCTGAAATAAAATTCGAAAGCGGTGTATTTTCCCATAAATGCAATTCATTAGAGAATTATTCACAATACAGATTAGCTAGGGGTGGGACAGCCCAGTCGTTAAGGCATGGATATTGCACTCTGACAGTCCGAGTTCGATTCCCGGCTCTGCCCGAACTGTTCTCGTGTTCACGCGAAGTTCTGGCACGTTAAATATGTGAATCCGTAAGTCCTTCCAAAAGATTTGTGGTAGGGGAAGGAGGGTACTGACCCTGTGGATGCCGTCCCCACTGGGTTCCGGTCTAAATTGGGTGGCACTGTTCTGGGGGCACTTGTTTTGGGTAGCACTTGGTAAATTGGGTGGCACTTGTTTTGCCTATGGTGTCAAGCCACCCAGGTTCCATGTACCAACAAGACAATGCTCAACTATAGACAATGCTCCATAAGATAATCCCAACAAGACAATGCTCCACATAATGCACAACTTTCTCAACAATATCTTTGAGGATTTAATACCCTCCCATGGCTATCCAAGACCTCAGGCTTATCACCAATAAAACACGCCTGGGACGTGCTGGGATAGTATTTGCAGCCTTCTCAGAATACCACTGACTTAGCTGACCAGTTGCAATACTTGTGGCAAAATCTTCCACAGAGGGACACGAGCAACTTATTTGATTCTGTGCCACACTGAATAATGGTTTGTATAACTTCCAGGGAAGGATTTGCCATTTACTAAAATGCCAACTTCTTGTAGCCACAATTTCTTAATAAGATGTTTTTTGCTCCCAAATTCTAACCATTAGCATATTTCCTCAAACGATACATATATGCTGAGTTTTGTGGCTGTAGCTCAATTTCTTACGGTGCATATATTTTTTTTTGTAACAGAGTTTATTTCCAAATCAAATGCTAATAAATCTTCAAAAGTATAAATACTTCATACATTCATTGCTGTGAGCTTTTGTTTTATTGTGGATTTGTACAATTCTGAGATCAAATATCTAGAAGCTGCTGTTGCTAATTGTGGTTTCTCTCCTAGCTTTCGCGATGGTGCTGTTTGTTCCCAAATTTTTCAAACCTCCCTGTACACTTATTTCTGAAAGATATTTCAATAATACTATCATTTTACATTTTATCCAAAAACAATCAGAAAATTGTTAAAATCCTGAAAACATTCAATTTCTATATTGTGTTTACACAAATTAAGAAACTTGAGTTTTCCAATTTTAAGAATCGTATAGAAATTTTTATTACTTGCGGGCATTTACAGTATTTCTTGCCAGTGTGGTCATTCTCATATTGGCCAAACTAAACGTGCTGTATAATTTCGTATTAAGGAATATGTAAACTAAGTTAAGAAACAAATTCAATGAATCGTCAGTAGCTCAACATTGTTATAATTTTGACCATCATTTTCCATTTTCTTCCGCAAGGATTATATAAAAATGCATGTCAAACTATGATTTTGACTTTTTTCAAAGCCTTTCATATTAAAAAAAATTCTAATAATTTGATTAATGGCTTGTCCAGTACTCCATTTCTTTTCTCCATATCCTGGCTGAGTGCCTTGTATATCATGTTATAGTTATTTTTGTCCCATTTTTGCTTATTGCTTAGCTTATAGGACTGTTGTGTGTCATTTTGTCTTACTGTAATCTTGATGGTACTCTCATAATCTTGTTTTGTCTTGTTGTAATATTTCTGTTGTGTTTTGGGGGCAGTTCAATTTTGTGTGTTAGTTCTCTGTTTCAGATTGGCTGGGCTATAGTTCATTCTGCTTTCTGATTGGCACTCTCGAATGGACTGTTAATCCATAACGTAGGTATATACAGGGTTACAAGGAAAGTCTTCACTTAGACCAATATCTCACGACCTATGGCAGCTAGCTTTGTATTTCTTATGCCATTGTATAAGAAACTGGCCTACAAACTGATACCAGGGGGGATTCTGTGGTCCCTTGTTTTGGGGAGTTAGTTGGTTCATCTCAGCCCCTTTTGAAGATAGGGGAAAGAGTCAATTAAAATGTTGCAGAGCAAGTTAAATTTTGTACAGACATTTTAGTTCCATGGAAAGGGACCGGGCAGCCTTCCCCTAGAAAATCAAAACACCAAGAAGCAACAACGAAATACTTAGACAATGCAGCAATATGTATCCAAGGTATCCAAGGCGCGGAAGGCCAAAAAGTATACTAAGCCAGACATCCTTCTTTCAAATCAGACGCCAAACGTTGTTTTATCGCCAGAGTGATAGGCGAAGGAGCGCTCTCTCTCTCAAGGTTACTATAGCAGCCACATCAAGAGAAAGGACTCTCGCAATTTGGTTTACTTTTTCATTATATGACTTATAATTTAGCAATATAGACACACGTTTTAAATGGATTATCTCTTAGATTGGAATTAAATTAATTCAATATTGATTAGATTAAAAAAGCCGATATATAACTTACAAGTAAGCAATATAGACACTTTTTAAATGCATTATCTCTTAGATTAGAATTAAATTAATTCAGTATTGACTCAATTAAAGAATCATTTTATTATTTTTTAATGCTATTGTATAGAGGAAATTCACGGATAATCACGACATTTAGACGAAAAAATACTCTTAAAGACATCATAAACACATTTCGAACATTTTGGGAAATATTTACATCAGTGTGTGTGTGTATCTGTGGGGTGTGAATGCACGTATCACTACGGCAATTTATATGTAGATGCATTCTATAGAAAATTAGAAATAGGTAGAATATTTTGTAATAAATGGGATTAAAACATTATTCGAAATTAGAGGTTTTAAATTAGAGAGAGTACGTACAGCCACGAAATTCTGTATGTAGCTGCATTCTGAAAAAATTAGAATTAGGTAGATCATCATGTAATTAACGTGATTAAAATACGGGTGAAAGGGAGGGAGGGAGACAGAGAGAGAGAAAGAGTGTGTATGTGTGTGTGTCAAAATATAGTACGGTATAAATACGGTATGGTATATAATTTTGTACCGTACATAAGGGCAATATGTACGGTACAAAATATAGTGTGGTAACTGGGTGCAAAAAAAATCTGAATGAATGATGGAGAGCGTCAAATACTTCGGATTTGATTAATTTACATTAAAGACTTCGCATTTACTTTCAAGTTATAACTGAATAATGCGTTAAAGTTATAGCTCTAAGGCAATGGATTGATTTTTACTTTCATATATAAAGGCGAAAATTTGAATTCCAATTTTTGTCGGGAGAGCACGTTTCAAGCAACCTTGACCACGAATCAGACGTTTTTAAAGTCATGCATGTATGTGTTTGATGTGTGCGTGCGAGTGTGTGTGTGTGTGCATGCGAGTGTGTGTGTGCATATGTGAGTGCGTGAGTGTGCATGTGTGAGCGCGTGAGTGTGCATGTGTGAGCGCGTGAGTGTGCATGTGTGAGCGCGTGAGTGTGCATGTGTGAGCGCGTGAGTGTGCATGTGTGAGCGCGTGTGTGTGTCAGTAAAGCTGTGGAGACGATATCTCACGAACGAATAAAGCGATTCGAACGAAATTTGGTACAAAATTTCAATTAGGGAAAACCGGAAACCTGTTGCTTAATGTTAGAACATGTATTAGCAAAATAAGATTTCTTTTAGCAAAATGCTAAAAAAAACTAGCTTAGTTTAAACCTTTATTTGGAACTTGCATCTTCTTTAAGGAAAAAATAACAATTTATAGTTTGCGATTATGAAGACTTCCTGACTTTTCAACATATATATATATATATATATATATATATATATATATATATATATATATATTATATATACAGGGTGACCAGAAATAAGCGCCCCAATAAGGAATTGTAATATCTCGAAAACCACTGTACGTCGTTCAAACTTTGGGAATAAACAACACTGACAACCACTGTACAATCGTTCAAACTTTGGGAATAAACAATACTGACAACCAAATGCCATTTCAGGTGATGGCAGACATATCAAACTTGTGATTTCTTAAATTTAGAATATATATCTTTTTTTCTGTAATTGGAATAAAACATATTTATTCACCCGTTTTTTTGTTGTTTCATTTTACTTTTGGGGCGTTTTTTTCTGATCACCCTATATATATATATATATATATATATATATATATATATATATATATATATATATATATATATATATATATATATATATATATATATATATATATATATATATATATTATATATATATATATATATATTTATATATATTATATATATATATATATATATATATATATATATATATATATATATATATATATATATATATATATATATATATATATATATAATATATATATATATATATATTATATATATATTATATATATATATATATATATATATATATTTCACAAAAAAAAAATCCATAAATATCAAATTAGTGAGATTTTACATTCTGCGGCATAAATATACCTTTAAATCGGTATACAACAATTAAAGTTCATTTAGTCCTTCAGATCTATAATTGTTATATTAGATCCATTTCTGTGACGGATAAAACTGAGTGTAAATGTATATTGTTCACAACCCACTTAAAACTGTAAGTCACAGACAATTTATCTCATGTGTGTACAAAAAATAATAATATAATTTTACTCTAAATAATTTTTAAATGCAGATTTTGGTGGGAAAATTTTACAATTTGCCATTGTTTTTAGCGAATTTTTTTAAACATCTATTTCGTAGGATTTAGATGTTTAAGAAGATATAGTGGCCAATATGGATGCAGCATAAAATTACGGAGGAGGTAGGGTTCATTAAGGATTTCCACTTCTTGTTCGGGAGAGAGATGTCACTTCCTATTCAAAAATTTATATTTTCGTTTCAACATCTGTTTTTCAGACTTTGCTTTAGGTACAGCTTAGATGAAGACTGATATTGATTAAACATTGAATTCCGGAGGGGTTGGTAGGGTTCACTAAGAATTTCCTGGTCTGATTATGTAACTTCTGGTTTTTCCAATAATTCATATGACTGTATGAAATAAGTGTGCTAAAAAGTATAGAAATACTTAATAGTTATTTCGAAATTGAAGTGTACACATCACTTTCCATTGCATAAAGGATTTTTCATATTTTTATAATTTTTTGTATTCAAAATTTCAATTTTGCCAAACTTAGACGTAAAAATAATTGTAATATATATTACTAATTTGAATGAATGATTACACGTACGTAAGTTGCTGGAAATGTAATTGGCCAGAGAATTTTTAAATGCAAAGTTCAATTAATTTTGATATTTGTTTACCATATTTAAATTAGGAAATACTTTTATTTATTTTCCAATAACATTAAAAATTCCTTAATTTAATAATAAAATATTTAAAATTAAAATAATTTAAAAGTACAAAAGCATTAAAATTTTACCCGTTTTTAAATTTTTAAGAAAATTTACTTGAAACTACCACGTCGTAGAACCCCAAGGGTTCCGCAGAACAAACACATCTTGAAAAACGCTGCATTATCCTACGTGTGTCGGAAAAGCAACATTGCTCCCACAAACTGAAAAATGTCAAGCAAATTTCCTTAAAATGTTACAAATTTTGCATTTTTAAAATGACAAATATTTCCTTCTTTCAAATAATCTTCAAATTTCGTTACGGATTCTTGTACTATATAAGAATTGAATGTTATACGGATTCTACACATATATTTTCTACGAAATCTTAGAATCGTTTTATTCAAATAATAAATTATATGTATGTGTGTCGAACATTTCTTTAACTAATTTCAAACAATCCGTATGCAGTACACAAAGTTCTTAAATACATGTATTTTAATAGTATTACTTGAAAACAACATTAGTCGGATTGTTATTTGATTTATAAATAATCAAACCAGTATTTGAAATACTACTGTATACTTTGATAAGTTTCCTAACATCTTCCCTAATAATCTGATACAAATAATCTTCTAAACAATCTTATAGATAATCTGTTACAAATAATAATCTTCTAAGTAATCTGATACAAATGTATCTAACGACAATTTGATACGCAATCTGATATATACTGATATATACGCAATCTGATATAATACGCAATCTGCTATGCAATCAAATTATGAACAATATTCTTTATTAAACAATGCGTCTTTCCCCTCCAATTGCAGGTGTAGCCAGAATAAACCAGAACTGACGATAAAACGACGTTTGGCGTGTGGCATGAGAGATTACTGCTGAATGTTCTGAATCGGCATACGTTCTGCCTTATCGTATCCAAGGCTTTTGTTTTTCGGGGCACCTGTGAGAAAACTCACGTATACCCACATCGAAACTAAAAGATCTAAAATATAGTTTTTTAGTTATTTATGATGTAAAGCAGTCCTCTGTCTGGATGGATGCTTGAAGAGGGTTTGCAGTCTTATGTTGACTTAGACTGCAGTCGGAAGTACCTTGGACGATGGACAACCGTTGTTGAGAGATAGGCAAAGAAGACTTTGGAAAAAGAGAGTTTACTGAGAGCGTGCTCTCTGAAAGACTGTTGGTTCCAGGTGTGAAATTTATGTGTGTGGCTCATCGTAGCCATATCCCATTCAATGGTCACGAGATTAGAAGGGTGAGATGATAAATTATGTAAAACAACATTATCATCTCAAGTCCGAACTTTGAGTTACACCGTTGTAGATTGTGCAGGCAGGTCAGGCAGCCGAGCTCTCTTAGCTCTGGGCTCATAGGTTCTTCTGGGGTCAGAGATGATGTGTCTTGGCCTACGTTTCCTGTTCACAGGTTTGAGGTTATAATTTAGATCAGTATCTGCCATGCAAGGTTTCTCAAAGTTATTAATGTAGAATTTTTGGGTGATTAACCTAATATGCTCTTCAATGTCAGAGACTTTAAGATCATGGTGTATAACTTAATTTTGAATAAATCAAGGGCAATATGTAAATGCATAACAGACAATTTTCCCTCCTTAAATAGACTGACTGATGAAGAATTTGCATTAAGTGTGGAAGCAGTCATCCAATAGGAATAGGAAACCTGTATGCAAATGTAATGGGTTTGCATAAGTAGCAAAGCATTGGATTCCCGTCACTGTTTCACGAAGTTTTGGCATACTTCTCTTACATGTCATTTGTGTACTCTGCAGGATCAGCATAAAGCACGGTATTTTAACAGCTTTCTGCTTTTTTTTCGCATTTAGAGTGTCCCTTTTCATCTTTTGTTATAGAAATAAAACATTTTTGTACTACATTTAATTCGCTCTACAACTTTAATTGACATTTCCCCCTGTCTGCAAAAGGTCCTGAAATGGGATCACAGGGGCTCCTTGATATCATTGTGTAGGTCATGGAGGATTTCCTATACAACTGCACAAGAAGTACATAGCTAGCTGCCATACTTCATGAAATATTGGCGTGAGGAAGGACTTTCTTTGTTACCCTGTATATCCTTGTGTTTCTTCATTTTTGCTCATTTCGTCTTTTTGATTTTGGTCTTATTGGTCTATCTTACACTGAAGAAGGGGATCCAATGTATCTTTAAAATAGCTGCATGCTGATTTATTTTGTTAATTTATACTTTATTATGTTGTTTGAGTTTTTTTTTATTTTTTACACAAAGTGTTTTCACTTATTAACCAAACAACTAGTTCTAATTGAAATAAGTTATCTGGGACCTGACCTGAACTATCATTGTACCAAATTCCGTGGCTGTGGGTCGCTTATATTTTCCCTCTGTGTCACCAACAGACGAAGAAACAAACACCTTATTTTTATTATGTAAGAAGATAGATTTTTAAATGATTGAATTCAACAAATGCAGCAAAAGTCTCGAATTTCGAGAGAGAAATGTTTGTATATTATATTCACGGAAAACACTATATTTGCTTTCAATAATATTCTAAGAGAAATGCATTTGCAAACTTTCAAAATAGAATGTATATTTCACTTTGAACTCCATTAACGTAGCTCCAAATATGAAGAAAAGTATTTTATTTATTTTTTTTAATTTATTTCGCCAACGGCATTTTTATATCTCCAGAGAAGCAAACGCTGACAAAAATAAACGAAGTGCCTTGAAGGGGGAGATTTCAAGGAATTAACACCAAAATATTACAGAAAGATTTAACAGGACACTGATGGATTTTATATGAAATTCTAGAATTATTAAGGAATGATTCTAGATTTAAATTTTTAAAAGTGGATTTCAAAAAGATTGGGAAAGGGAAAATAATAAATATTATTTGCAGAGCAAAGCAATGAAGCCGGATTTTTCGGAGGAATGGCAGACAATCAAAATGCTTTCAAAAGCTGCGGTTAAAGACTAAATTACCGTATTTCTTTGATTCTTTAAAGACATTTATATAGGAAAAAGTACTTCTTAGAATTGTGGCAGCAGCTGACTCTGCTCCTACCAAAGCATCATACGAAAATGCTAGGAATCAGTACCCGAATAAGTGCGGACCAAAAGCTAGCTTTTGGTCTAATCTTATAAGGTCGGGCTTGTAAGCATCAGGTCCCGAGTTCAAACTTGGTTCGGGACAAAATATCATCAATTCCTATAATGATGACCCGGACGGGATGCTACTGCTCAAATATTTTCCGAGCTTGTTGTAACCTCATGTATTTTATCTGCCAAATTTGCTAATTGACTTAAACCTTCTGTGCTTGCTGATAAAATTGCACAGACATTTGATAGCAACCGATGTAGCCAAAGATATTTTAAGAAATCCTCATTCGCTTTATCGAGAGCTAATTGTCTCATTTGCCTCAATAATGCGGATGATTTGAGATCCTGGAACTGCAAAGCAGTAGCTTTCGTGTCAGCGTTAATTCTGAATCTGAAAATTCTGCAATCAATCTATCTTTTAACGCAATGAATTTGTTTTCCTGCGGTGGATACAGAACCATAGCACTTACGTGGGATAATGCATCTTGTCCTTTCGAAGTTGTCAGCTGTTAGGTAGTTCTGATGCTGTCAGAGAGCATGCTTGTCTCTGAAATCAGTGCTAGAATTTATTGCTGTTGGACAGTCCCAGCATAAGTTATGCAGAGTATTGCTCATTATGCTCGATCGTCTATTTCACTAAGGGTCACCATTTATGGGAATCAATATCCGAATCAGTACCCGAATTATAAGCTCCGATCAGAAGCTAGTTTTTGGTCTAATCTTATAATGTCGGTGGATACAGAATCATAGCACTTACTTGGGATAATGCATCTTGGCTTTTCGAAGTTGTCAGCTCTAATGCTGTCAGCGAGCATGCTTGTCTCTGAAATTAGTGCTAGAATATATTACTGCTGAATAGTCCCAGTATACGTTATGCAGAGTATTGTTCATTATGCTTGATCGTCTATTTCACCAAGGGTCACCATTGATGGCAATCAATACCTGAATCAGTACCCGAATTATAAGTTCAGATCAGAAGCTAGTTTTTGGTCTAATCTTATAATGTCGGTCTTGCAAGCACCAGGTACCTAGTTCGAACCTGGCTCGGGACAAAATATCATCAATTCTTACAGAATCTCAGATGTATCGTAATATATAGATCTTCAAAAATTGACATCATAACTTAAAAAAAAAATTGTATACTTTTGTTTACTTATACAAAGATTTTATTTGAATTTGGAATAGCAGATGTACGGGTAGATATTTTTACCATCCTACGATACATAGTCTACGTATGGGAAAGTTTTGTTATGAGGTCAAAAATCTGACCCTTTAATTTTGGTAGATTTACATGTTTTGAGTACGCCATGCAATGATTCAGACATTTTGATGTGCATAACATATGCGGTTGGAGTATTTCTGGCTGAAATCGGAATGTGATGGAAAACGTAAACACTTTGGGAGCTCATGTTTCCGAACCTAATCGATAGGAACGTAAAAAATGTTTTATTGAAAACATGGTACCGTTTATGGACATATAAAAATATTTTCAATAATTTAATATTGTGAGTTTTTTTCTTCAGAAATAGAAACTAAAAAGTTTTTGCCTCGTTTGTTTGCTTTCACTGGAAATATCCTCTAGAAAAAATAGAAATAAACAGTAAGCGGCAAAAATGTGCAGTAGGAATAGTTTCTATGTCAATAATTTGTTTTTACGAAACTCGTACACTGCAAAACATTGCAAGCATGTTACTGAAAATTTCAGGGAAATCAGCTATCCATAATGGGGAGTAAT
The DNA here is from genome assembly GCA_951213105.1 of Amaurobius ferox. Lineage (NCBI taxonomy): Eukaryota > Metazoa > Arthropoda > Arachnida > Araneae > Amaurobiidae > Amaurobius > Amaurobius ferox. Next base: position 66,423,253 of record OX578134.1, read on the forward strand.
GTTCCTGGTAGTTATGGTAACATATATAAAAATACAAAAATAATGCTTTGGTAGAAGATGATTAGCTGAATATTTCAGAAATGAAGGTAGAAGATGATTAGCTGAATATTTCAGAAATGAAGCTGGAATTTTCATGAACGCCAGCAATTGTGACTTTTCTTATTAGTTTGCTGAAATTAACACCAAAGTAGCTGAAAAGAATGAGAAAAGGTTTCAAAATGTATTACAATGTATAGTTTTCTAGAAATTGTCTTATCAAGTTCCAGAAGACTGAGAATTTTTCGCTTTTCAAGTTTTACTGCTTATATCTCAAACATTAAAAGAGCTAGCTATAAATTATAGGAAGTAAGTCCTTTGAAAGTCCTACAAGTTGATGTGAATGGAATTTGAATCGGGTGCTTTAGTTTTCGAAATAGAGTGGCTATAATTTCGATATTTTAATATTTTGAATTGTTTGGAAAATGTCTGAAGAGGACAAACCACCCACAAAGGAATATGTTATTAACGTAAAACCATTTCGGCTCCATCGGACTGAAGCCACTTCCGATTTTTCTCAATAGCCTGCATGTGGTGGACACGATCATTTTTCTATATCGATATATATTACAATTCATATTATATTACAATTCAGCATACCCCTCTAGTCCTGTTGACTGCCTCATTGTGGCGATGGGGTGGCACTGGGAGGAATGGGTTGAAGACACAGACCACACGACTGACCCGAAGATTTTCAGTAGCGGTTTGTGTAGCCGGTGGGAGGAATGGGTGAAGTACGTCGGGAGTTTTTCTCCTGGGTAGGGTCATCCTAAGCGTGAAGGTATTCCTTTTTACCCAGCTAAATGTCAACAGGCAAACTTTGAAGCTTTTTCAGATTTTTATCTGTAAAGGTATTTCACTTAACTGAAGCCGCATTTACTGCCAACGACATGGATTTGATGCCGGAAATAAAAGTTGCATACTGCATAGCTCGTTGCGCAGAATAAACGTAATTTTCTCACTACTTCTGAAATACAAACTTTGATTAGATCTAGGAGGAATTGGCATAACACTCCTCCGTGTTATCACTGACATCGGCTAAGAGCTCTGGATTATTTCTCCAATATGATGGACCCAGATCCATTCAGACAGCATCAGACAGGTTAAGGATCGGCCATACTAAGAATATGAGGTTTGAACAAGGAGACAGAGTTTTTCCTCTATGTATCTGTTCTTCCATCTTGGATACTCCCTCTTATCTTCTCGATTGCAAGGGATCTCCTTGAAATCTTCTAGTAGAGGACCAGGAGAGGGTAGCCTCAATGCTTTGCGGGAGGCGTGATCTTTTGGACTTGACCTAGCATTTTCTAGGTCAAGGGGCTTAGCAACAACACAATTCAGCAAATATGATAAAATTTGTAACGATTATTTCGGTCGATGAACGTTACTAAAATGAAGCCACTAAAACGTCATGTATCACTCAGTGTTAGGCACATCCGATTAGTAGATATACTACTTTTTTCTTTCTACCCATACCGTCCGACCAACCCGACCTAAATTGAATAATATAAGAATTAATGTGTATGGATATGAGGATAAGGAAACTTTTTCTTTGCCTATATCAAAACGAGAGGATGATGAATGTGTGAATTTACTACTGATTAGTGATGAAAATAAGCAACACTATACACTGATGAGGAATATTTCACGCTTGTTGGGACATATAACTAAACATCATGAAACCTAATATGTGTCATATAGACGTTTACATCGTTATAGTAAAGAAGATCTTCTACAAGATCATGCACAATGTTGTTGAATGTTGAAGACCCAGGCCACTCGACTCGCCCTAGGTCTTACAATACTACCAGGTACTAGGCCCTAGGGTACACTATTGTAAAGAGCTTGCACCGCAGCTTATGAAAATGACATAGGAGGATCAAAACTAACTGCAATTTACGAATAAACAGTTTCAACATTCTGTTCCTTTCATCATCTATGCCAACTTTGAATCCCAGATTGTCAAGGAAGATACTACCAAACCCTCGAACAGTAGATCTTACACGCATAGACTAGCGGTTCAGGAGCCTTGTGCATATGCTTACGTTATCGCAGGGCGTGATGGAAAGTGTCTAAAACAAACTATTGTGTATTGAGGTGTTGACCTTGTGAATCATTTCCTCAAGAATTTGGTAAAGGAAAAGCAGTATCTTGGGAGGAAATTACATTATGTTAAGCCGCTGCAAATGATTGACTGAAGAAGAGGAAATTCAGTTTCAAAGAGCTACCCATTGTAATTCATGTCATCGTGAACTGGAAACAGATCGTTTGCGTGACCACAATCATGGGACTAGAACCTATAGAGGTGCCTTGCATAATGCCCGTAATCTTAACTATAGGCAAACTACTTATACCCCTGTAGTGTTTCATAATTTGAAGAATTATGATGCGACTGACTGAAGAAGAGGAAATTTAGTTTCAAAGCGCTACACATTGTAATTTATATCATCGTGAACTGGAAACATATTGTTTGCGCGACCACAATCATGTGTCATATTGTACTCATTAAAGATGACAAACGGGTCGAAAACCCAATTTAGAATTTTGAAGTATAACCTAAATTTTCTAAAGATCACGAAGTTCCAGTTTCACTCCTCCCATCCGGAGAGTAAATCTCCAAGATGGCCTGCTCCGAAACAGTAAATAAATAAACAAGAAATTCAAACCATTGCTTTCTTCCAGCAGCTTCTGTCTGTAAATTAAATTAATTAAATCAACTCAAAGATTTTAATAACTAGACAGGGGTTGGTACCAAAGCAATTTTATTTAGATACTTAATTATCAAATCATATTCAGACATAACTTTAAACCCCACTGGACCACAATACCGATATATTTCATCTCGTCAATTATTATACACTTCACTTTCTCACATCTCAAGATGTTAAACATGACAAACAAATGGGTATGGTCAGATTCTGGCCTGATCACTCGAACATAATAATTTAAGCAATTACATTTTCACTTCTACAATGAAAATAATTTAGCTTATTCAATTTCAACAATAAATCAAATCAATAAATTTATATTAATTTTAATTTATCCAAGAGAACCTACAGTTCTTTACATTCCTATGCCCGGTCCCACGATTATGTAGAACGAAATATGGAGACCTTACCTTGGAATATGATGACTCAAGAAAAGTTCAGACGCGTAAGTAAATTAATGAAGGTATCAATGTCGAAGAAAAGCTTTCATCTTCAGGAGAACATCCGGCACATTAATGGATCTACAGAAATGGTAATCAATAATCATGCCCGGAATTGGTCCTCGAATGCCCTGGTAAAGCAGGAAACACGAAGAGATCCGGAATGGGCCTCGGATCAAAATGTATGTGAAAGAAGCAAAATCGAACGGCGATTAGTAGTTGGACAAGACGTGGTACTAGGCTAAAGCAGTTTCTCCAGGAGCTGATTCTACACATTCCGTAAATAACACAACTCGGTGCTGCCCAATACTAAGTTATTTGTGAATACATCATTAGACCATAATCACAGACTGCACGAGTCTTAAATTCGCCATTTCTTTTGGCGAAACGATACAAGGCTCTAATATAATATCATTACGAGCTGTCACATCAACTAAGCTCTTAGATCGCCTGGTGAGTCTATATGGAACATTTAGCAGAGGGAGAGATGGCAACCGCCTCGAAATACGAACGACATCCGTCTCCTCGACCCCACGGCCGCGGTTTCATTTAGCTAGAGCTGTTGCCATTCTCCACAAGAACAGGGTCCACTCTTATTTAAGTGTTTTATAAGGACCTGCGCAAAAGCGACCACCAGGTCACGTGACATTTGAAATTCAAAGTTTTATACGTTTGAATAAGTCTCAACCTTTCCGGCCAACAATGAAAAGCCAGGACCTCTGTCACCAAGTCTAGACAAACAGGAATTAATAGCAAACAAAAACCTTTACTTGACGTTATAAAAATCCGAAATAAATACGATCTGCGTAATATGATTAGATTTGGAATTCTCAATGTCTAAAATATTTATCTTAATACCAGAGTGTTCAGCCGAACAAATTACCTTATTATTATGAGTTAGAAAACAGAATTTAACACAATTATGAATACTTATCGGAAAGAAATCTAAATAGGATTTCTTAGATTTTTACACAGAATTAATGACAGTGTCATACGGAAAGAAATCTCGCTATGACACATGTGACTAGAATCTAAAGAGGTACATTGCATAATGCCTGTAATTTTAACCATAGGCAAACTACTTATATCCCTGTAGTGTTTCATAATTTGAAGAATTATGATGCTCATCATATTATGTTGAGTCTTGGAAAGCTGCAGGATCATAAGATCGATGTTATTGCTTCTAATATTGAAAAATACATATCTTTCAAGATTTCAAAGGAAGAAGGGCCTCGCGTATGTTTACAATTAATTGATATCCTTCAGTTCCTGAATGTTTCCCTAGAAAAGCTAGTTTCTAATGTAGACTTTGAGTTTCATATTCTAAGACAACATTTCCATAATGTAATACAGCAGGGAGTTCTTCTCAGGAAAGGGGAATATCCCTATAGTTATATGATATCTTTCCAAAAATTTGATGACAATGTTCTACCTCCACCTTTAGCATTGCATAATGATATTAAAAATGAAGATATTAAAAATGAAGATTATCAACATGCACCGACTGTATAGAATACATTTATCATAAAGAATTTGGGGGAGTATCACGACCTGTATGTGAAGACGGATGTTCTGCTATCTGCTGCTGTTTTTGAAAATTTTCGAAAACTGTGCCTATCCCATTATAATATTGACTGTGCGCATCTTATGACTGCCTCTGGACTGGATTGGCAGGTTTCCTTGAAATCCCTAGAACTTCTTATGGATGAAGATATGTTACTGTTCATAAAATGTGGGTTTCGTGGTGGTATATATATGATTAGTCAACGTCTGTCTGAATAACTAATAACTGTTATTTGGGAAATTATGGGTCTATTAAGCCTAGTAAGTACATTATCTACCTTGATGCTAATAACCTATGTCCTATATGGTTGGGCTATGCCGCAACAATTAGCCTATGTTGGATTTGAATGGATATTTACAGAAAATTAAAATGAATCCTGGTTAATGAGTTAGAAGGCATAAGCATCTCTATGATTTTTCTGACTATCCCAAGGACCACCACTCTTCAGTGATGAAAATAAATGACTAATTAGGCATAATTATCTCTCTAAGCAGGTATACGCATCTCAATGATTTTTCTGAATATCCCAAAGACCATCCACTCTTCAATGATGAAAATGAATAAATAATAAGGCATAATTATTTCTCTAAACAGGTATACGCATTTCTATGATTTTCTGTCTATCCCAAGGACAATCCACTTTTCAGTGATGAAAATTAATAAATAATAAAGCATAGCTATCTCTCTGAGCAGGTATACGCATCTGTATGATTTTTCTGACTATCCCAAGGACCATCCACTCTTCAATAATGAAAATAAAAAACGCATTGGATACTTTAAAGATGAATTGAATTCAACCCTTATTCAAGAGTTCGTAGGTCTCAGACCTAAGGTGTGCTCTATTCTATAATTTGCCGGAGAGAAAAAAATAGTTAAAGGTGTTTCTACGCATGTGGTAGCACGGAAATTACCCACAGTGATTATAGGCAGTGCTTACTGAGTGTTAGGCCTACCATGGAAGAACAGAATACAATTGATGATCATAAACTATTCACTGTATTCCAGAACAAAGTGACTTTGTCTCCCATTTACGAAAAAATATTTGCATGAAAATGGAATTGCAAGCTATAATTACGGACACTTTAGAATCAGAAAATAAAAAGAGAAGAAAGTTACAGAGGTTGTCGCGGTGCATTTATGCATCGGGTAGCGGCGGGGGGACGATCTTTTAAAAATTACTTTCACAACTAATATTATAATACAAAATATATTTGTATCTTCGAGGTTGTAGCGGTACGAATACACATCGGATGGTGGCAGATTTTAAGATGTAAGAAAGCAAAATTTTTTTGTACCATACGTAACATCCTTTTAACTACGCCCTTTTCTGTTCCATCATTATTCTATTCATGTATATCTCAGCTCACACCCATATTATGGTTTCTGAGCATTCCCATGTTAAAGTATATTACTTTTCGTCTGCCTCACACCTATATTATAGCTTTCGAAGTCCCCATGTTAAATTATAGGGCTCCTCCACCTCCTCATGTTGAAGAACTCTCCTTATCTAACTACTGTCACGTGTTCGTAATGTGACCTTCTTTTGTGACGGGGCATAATAAAACCTCTTTTAACTGAAGTTAAAAAATCTGTTTTAGATGGAATAATAGCTTAAAAGAATAATGCTGTGATATTTAATACATTTTGTCATTCTCGGAATGAGCTTCATAAGTTATCATGAATTTTTATAGTTATGTACCACAACTATAAACATTTGAGTTGTGTTTACGTAAATTTATATGACATAAGAGTCATAGTCAATAAATTATTCTGCAGTCCCAGATGTAGTGTTGATTCTAAGTGAAATGTGGGAATGGAAATAAAAAGTATCCGCAATCCTCAGAGACAATAAGTCAACTTTTTGTACCAGACTGTTTGTCTCTCTAATGGCTTTCTGAAGTTAAAATGCCTGTTTCATAGCTTACTTACTGATAAAAGCTTTTGTTGCCATTATTATTTCTGACATTTCCTATTCAATTTGTTACTGTCAAATATGTGGTCATGCTGTATGATTTGTTTTGTTGTTACACAATGAAAAGTATTTTTTAATTTTATAGAATGTATTTAATAGACACGTTTTATGAAGGTATATGTTAGATCAGTTATTTCATAGAATGAAAAGTATAAATTCATTATAGAACGAGAATTTAGAAGAAAATAACATTTTTATTGAACTAATCTAATAATAAAGAAATCACAATGTAAGTTGCTGAGAAAATAAATAAAAGTATATGATCTCCAAAAACCCGTGAGTTCTTTCTCTAGTCCGAATTATCCATGTATAACTATACCATAGGTATACTTCGATGGTGCTAATAAACCCAGAGTTTAACGGTAAATGAGAGCCTAACCATGTGCTAATGAAAATGCTAAAGTGCACTGGTGGTGCCACCTAGTTGGATAAGTGAAGGAAAAGAGGAAACAATATTGAAATACAGAAAAAATGGACTTAAAATGTATTATAGCAATTACTGTTTTTGCGCAAAAAGCTACGTTCTGTATTAGACCTATTAATTATTTTTACTCCACTAATTTTAAGTTAATAATGTTAATACAGAATTTCCCCTACAATTCGAAGTATATATAAATGAAAACATACATGACGGTGCTAAAGATCCGACTATCGGATTTAGAAGGAATTATAGGTTTTAAGCATCTCTGAATACGAATTAATCACTTTTTTTCGGATATTTATGTTTGACTGTGACCCTGTGGCTTCAATATCTCTCGAATAAATTTAGCAAATAAAATTGAATTTGGCATAATTATTTTAATCTGCAAACGCCAGAGGCCTACTGGCTTTTATGATAAACGAATCTGGGCCTTCCACTTTTTTAATACTTTTTTACTGAAAATTGGAAAAAAGTTATAAGAAAATAGATATGTTAAAAATGTTAGACTTGAAAAAAATCGCAAAGTTTTAAAGTTGCTAAATATATTTCATGCAATTAGTCTTTTATCGCATATTAATATATTAATATACGCTGTCTTTTCTACGTTTTCCCTGTCTCGTATAATTCTGTAGGGAATATACTTCCGAAATTGTACTCTTTAAAATTGCGAATTCATTTTAGTAGAGAGAAAAGCAAATTTCTGCAACAGTGATGTATGTTGTGGGGTGCAAATGCGCAAGCACCACTCCCTAGCTTCTTACTTAAATCGGTTCTGCGGTAGTGATGCAAGTAATGGAGTGCTGTCGTGATGGGGTATTTTTTGTTTTATTACATTCCTTATATACATAATATATAAGGAAAGTATTGTGACGGGGTCGAAAATTCGAATTCGAGTTTTCGAGTTTGTTTCGATTGAGAGCACGTTTCACGCATCCCTGATCACGAATCGAACATTTTTGAAGTGATATCTGTGTGTGTGTGGGGTGTGTGTGAAAGTATGTGTGTGTGTGTGTGTGTGTATGAAAGTATGTGTAAGTGAGTGTGTGTGAAAGTATGTGTGTGTGTGTGAAAGTATGTGTGTGTGTGTGTGTGTGTGTGTCAGTGAGTCTGTAGAGACGATATCTCACGAACAAATGGAGCGATTCGAATGAAATTTGGTACAAAACTCACAATCCGTGAATACTGGAAGCCTATTGTTTTTAAACATAATCGAATGTTCAGAACCCACCTAAATTTTCGAGTGAAATTTTGAAAAAATCAAAACCTTTAATAAAGTTACGCAAATAGACATTTCTTATGTAATTTTTCCTTAGAAAACGATTGACATAAACTAGCATGAACCGTTCTCGAGACATTGCTCATTTTTCAAATAAATTTATCAAAAAATCCCATAAATTAATATAAAAAATTAACTGTTAAGAAACATGTTCACTTTTCATATGTAATATCATGCGATAAATTTGGTAACATTATTCTCGTGGATCTAACTCGTTCCATTCACGAGAAAAGATATTTTGAGTAATACTTTTGTATTTGAACGCTAATAGCCATATATTCGCTGTAAGAATAACTTATGTCTCCGTCCATAACGCTTGACGAGATTTTGGCGACGAATTTAGCGGAATGTCGCCAACTTGACGACATTTTTAAATGTTGCCAAGTTAACGAAATTCTTGCCAAATGGATAAAAATGACGCTAAATCAATGAAAATGACGACTAATTGAAGAAAATTCCATATCTTGGAAAGAATATAAATATCTACTACAAGAATAACATTTTTTTAACTGTAAAAGTAGTAAATTCATTGCATTATATAAGGAAAGTCATGTGCTGCTCACATCAGATTTTCTTTTACTTATTTTTCAATCTTCATTCCTGTAATAGGTAGAATTTCCTCAAATATTTTCATAAAGACGAATCATGACTTGATACATTTATTCATTTTATACAATTACTTGAAATTAATGGGATGAAAAAATTATTTTTTTAAAAATTGGGGTCCTACCTCCATCCCTAAGTTTTGAAGGGTCGATAGGCTAAACTGCTTATTCCATCTTCTAGTATGAAACGTTAGTCATCGAAAGGTGATAAGGAAACTTTATTCATTTATATTGTACTCTTTCATGGCTAATACGAGCCTGCTTCTTAAGTAATCAACAAAATATTATTCTTTCTTTTGATCCAGACCGTCCGACCTACTTGAAGGTGTAAGGTATCTGTTTGGACTGTAGGGCTGTGTCACTCAATTATACTAGAACCCAGTGGTGGTGACATCCACAGGAAGTATACCCTCCTACCAATGCCATCAACTTCTTGAAAAAACATTTGGACTTACATATTTAAAGTGCTTGTACTCCGCGTAGACATGGAATAATTTGGCAGCGACAGGAATCGAACTTGGGTCCTCTGAGTTCAGTCATAGTGCCTTAAACACAGCGCTATCAGGGCGTAACGAAATGTTATATAATAAGGAAGCATTTTATACTTAATATGAATCCCGTTGTTATCGTTGTGGCAGGAGAATCGCACGCGGTAGTCGCATTTACCTCGAAAAACTAACCATGTGTCTTCTCTGAGTATGGACACGATAAATCTGCAGGACCGAAAGTCCATCCGAGAGGTGATGAGATAGGTTGTATAATGATCTTGTGACAGCCACTCGCACTGAATTCCGGTATAAATTGGGTGGTTAAGGGATGCAATATGATGCGCATCCTGTGCTGAACCAAGACAAACTTGATCACGCCAAAATTATTCCATTCATAGCCACTTTATAGGCGAATGACTGAATAATAAAGTGCCTGGCCTACTTACATTTTAATATCATAATCTTCTTTGAAATAATTGTACCAGCTAAGCTGTGTTTTCTCCGGAATCTTGAAGAACAGAATGTTAATGTTGGTTGTGAGTTTCAGTGACATTCCTTGTCGAGTTCTAATCATCCGCCCATTCAAAGTGCAGGAGTGTACATTAATTATAATTATTAAGTTTGACGATGAATGTGCATCATATTTCAGAAAATATTACGTAATAATGTTTTGCCCGAAGTTCCGAAAATCCTATTTAATACTTTGATGAAATAGTGCGAGCTCTTTTCATGAGGAACAGAGGTTTGTATTTCAAAATTTGAAGTACACTTAACAACATTCTATGGCTTTACTCATTAATAATTAATGTAATTTTAAATGCGTGCATGGAAATACATTTGCTTTGTATAGTTTTCAGAATTGGAAATGGGTGAGTCGTTGTTTTAATGCTTAAATATTATAAGTGGTATCTAATTTGAACAGTCACAATTGTTTCAAATATTATTATGGATATTGGCATTGCTTCATGGAATATATATATGTATATATATATATATATATATATCTATCTATCTATATATATATATATATATATATGTATGTATATGTATATATATATATATGTATGTATATATATGTGTATATATATGTATATATATGTGTATATATATGTATATATGTATATATATGTATATATATATATATATGTATATATATATATATATATATATATATATATATATATATAACAATATATATACATATACATATATATATATATATATATACATATTAAAATAACAAATACTAAAGTGCAGGAGTGTGAATCAGTAACCACAGTATCAAACCGCGAGCAATATAAAAGCGTGTAGTGAATAGCAAAAAACAACGAGGAAGGGCCGGAAAAGTAGAGCACGGAGAGGCCATAACAAGGAAAATATATTAAAGAATAGTATATCTGCCAGAAACGTCTTCAGGGGCACATTCTAGACAGACATACTAAAATCCGTTGTTTCTATGATTGCATAAAAATACGTGGTTGAAATATTATGCAATCTGTGCCCAACAACGGGATAACGAGAATAACAGAAAAAAACCAAATAGGATAAAATTCAATTATAAAACATAAAATACCACATAAACATGAAATATAAAATACCACATAGACATGAACATAAAAAATATAGCGCACAAATATACGAACTTGCAAAAAGGAGCAACTCACTTGTCGAAAGGTCGCCACCGTGAATAATCTTCAAATGAGTCCACCACATGCTACAGTCTGAACGTTCACCTCGCTTAATACCACGTGGGAATAATCCAGACCAGAGGGGGTGGAAGTAGCAGTACATACTTTCGGAGAGATAAACCCAAGAGTTTAGAAACTGACCGAGATGTGACCATGATTATCGAAAACTTTGAAAGAATGGATAACACTGTTTTTTGGAGCCGTAGCCTGTTTTTTGTTTTATTTGCTTTTTAGATATCCGCCTTAACGGTTTTATGAGTGTTTTAAACTTTTTTCTTTACCCGCCGAGGCGGTGTTTTTTAAAAAAATTTTTACGTTTTTAGTTTAATCGAAATTACTGTTTTTTAATATTTTTACATTTTTATTTTTGCCCGCCGGGGCGGTGTTTATTTTATGGTGTTTCCACGACTTTAGAATACTGTACTTATATATATATATATATATATTGTAAGAATTTGAATTGCTTGTATAGTCTAATACTTGTGACTTATACCCTATTAAAGGATGGTGCGTATAGAGCACATGTAAAATAGTGTTACCCAACGAATTACATGAGAATAAGCCGGTGATACATAAAACAGTTACTAAATCCCGCGTTCCCTGTTCTATATATAAGAAAATCTGATATGGGTAACATATGACTTTCCTTATATAATGCAATGAATTTACTACTTTTACTGTTAAAAAAATATTATTCTTATAGTAGACACTTATATTCTTTCAAAGATATTGAATTTTCTTGAATTAGTCGTCATTTTCATTGATTTAGCATCATTTTTATCCATTTGGCGAGATTTTCGTTAATTTAGCAACATTTAAAAATATCGCCAAGTTGGCGACATTCCGCTAAATTCGTCGCCGAAATCTCGCCAAGCGTTATGCACAGATAAATAAGTTATTCTTATAGCAGATAAATGACTATTGGGGTTCAAATACAAAAGTATTACTCAAAGTATTTTTTCTCGTGAATGGAACGAGTTAGATCCACGAGAATGATGTCACCAAATGTATTGCATGATATTACTGCTATATATAACACTCCCTTTTTGGGACCGGACAAGCTTATTTTCGATGTGGGGATGAGTCTCCTGGAGGCAGGTACCCCGTAAGCAGAAGTCTTGGAACTTGGAACATATGAAAAGTGAACATATTTCTTGACAGTTAATATTTTTTTTTAATTTATGGGATTTTTTGATAAATTTATTTGAAAAATGTGCAATATCTCGAGAACGGTTCATGCTAGCGTTCTAAAATTTATGTCAATCGTTTTCTAAAGAAAAATTACATAAGAAATGTCTATTTGCGTAACTTTATTAAAGGTTTTGATTTTTTGATGATTTCAACCGAAAATTTAGAAGGGTTATGAACATTCGATTGTATTTTAAAACAATAGACTTCCAGTATTCATGGATTGTGATTTTTGTACCAACGTCAGTTATCGTCTCCACAGACTCACTGACACACACACACACAGATATCAATTCAAAAATGTTCGATTCGTGATCAGAGATGCTTGAAACGTGCTCTCCCGTCGAAAACTCGAATTCGAATTTTCGACCCCGTCGCATTACTTTCCTTACACATTATGTATATAAGGAAAGTAATAAGTTCAAGAGAAATTATCCGTAATATATCAAGCAGATATAGCCACGATAGTAGTTAAGCCTGTAACAGCACCCAATTGAAATTATATTAAAATCCAACAAAAATTCTGGTATGTAATACAGGTACTAGGCCCCTTGTTCCCTGTATTAACATAAATGGCGAAGGTACAAGAGCAGATTAATATCAAGCGGAAACATCAACAAATGGAGTTAAGCCTTTATCGCCACCTAAATAAAAATGTGACAAAATCACACTTAAGAATAAAAATAAAATAAAATAAAAAGTATTTCCGAAACCAGGGATGTTTTCAAGGGCCATCCTTTGTTCGGAGATACCAAATATCTGCGTTTCTGTCTGCATAATTTTAGTATTTATTACAGAAATTATGCACACGGGCCGACGTAGATAAGTGGAGAGATTGTTGAAGGCCCAGACCACACGACCAACCCAGGGGTTTATGGTAACAAATTGTGTGGCCGGCAGTGGAGAGATTGTATCAAAAATAACAAAAACAAGAATATAGACATGTTTTATGAAGGTATATGTTAGATTAGTTATCTCATAAAATGGAAAGTATAAATTCATTATAGAATGAGAATTTAGAAGAAAATAACATTTTTATTGAACTAATCTAATAATAAAGAAATCACAATGTAAGTTGCTGAGAAAATAAATAAAAGTATATGATCTCCAAGAACCCGTGAGTTCCTTCTTTAGTGCAAATTATCGATATATAACTATAACATATAGGTATACTTCGATGGTGCTAATAAACCACCTAGTTGGATAAGTGAAGGAAAAGAGAAAACAATGAAATACAGAAAAAATGGACTTAAAATGTATTATAGCAATTACTGTTTATGCACAAAAAGCTACGTTCTGTATTAGACCTATTAATTCTTTTTACTCCACTAATTTTAACTTAATAATGTTAATACAGAATTTCCCCTACAATTCGAAGTATATATAAATGAAAACATGCATGACGGTGCTAAAGATCCGACTATCGGATTTAGGGAGATTTATACGTTTTTAGCATCTCTGAATACGAATTAATAACTATTTTCAGATATTTATGTTTGACTGTGACCCTTTGGCTACAATATCTCTCGAATAAATCTATATAAATAAAATTGAAAATCTGTCTGTCTGTTTGTCCCATCATCACGGGAGAACGGCTGAACCGAATTTGATGAAATTTTGTGGGTAGCCTAGAAATAGCCCCACTTAAAATTTAGTCCGTGTTTTGATTTTCTACGACCAATGGTTTCCGATATATTAGTAAAAAACAAAATTTTCGTGTGTCTCATCATCACGGGAAAACGACTGAACCGAATTTAATGAAATTTTGTGAATAGCCTTAAAATAACCCTCCATAAATTTAGTCTAAGTTTCGAGTTTCTAAGACCAGGGGTTGTCGAGATATTAATGAAAAACGGACTTTTTCCTAAGAGTTCTACTCTCCAACTCCGTGGTTTATCCAAACGGAAAGGATGAAAATCGTTTGTTTAAAACGTCAAAATGAAATAAAACTTTATTTCCGAGTTTGGTGCAGGATTTTTGCAATAATTAGTCACGATAGGAAAACATGAGTTGTTTGAAACATGAATTTAAGTGGAAAAATCTACCTCCATGGTTCATCTTTCACAAACCTTTACTCAACGATGAAAAGTATAAAGAAATCAAAATGGCTATTTAATATCGCATTTTATGAGGAAGTTTCTATCTTATATCATGTTGCTCGGCAACGGAATGAAATTAAATGTGTTGTTAATATTTATTATTATTTTTTCTATTTGAATAATAAATAAATGGATGTAAAAATATATTTTATAAATGCACTGTTTGATTGTTCTTTTAATTATATAAATTGCGGACTGCGTACATCACTTTCATCTATTTTAGCAAAGAGGTTTCAAGCTCATATATTGTGTTTAGCTAATAAACTCATATATTGTGTTTACCCAACAAATTCATTTAGTCGATTGTTGAAGCAGAAAAAGGGTAGGACGGGTGTATGTATCTTCTAATACAATTTTAGTATTTTCATTTAGTATATACGAACGAAATCAGAATATTTTATTCTTCAGATCTCCAAATTCAGAGCTACGAATTTAGCGGAATATCTCGAAATAACTTGGCAACTTTTCTTAAACTTTACCAAATTAGCGGAAATGTCTCCAAATTGATAAAAATGCCCCAAATCAATAAAATTAAAAATTTTTTTTTAGAATAGAGTACTGAAATGATGTTTCTGTAGCATTTGTCGGTCAGTCCATCCATCCTACTTAGTAACACATTTAACGAATTTTTTTAATATCACCAAATTGATAAAAATATTTGTAAATCTATAAAAATATCATGGAATTGATAAAATCGTGCTTAATAAATGAAATTAATTGTGTTTTGTTAGGGGATAGTATTGTGATGACGTTTCGTCAATTTGTCGCGAAATGGGACTATGAGCTCTACAGCCCCACTTGGCGATAAATTTGGCGATTTTTTAAGTTATCGCTAAATTGACGAAAATGTCGCCAAACCATCCATGGCGATCGCATTATTCAGACGATATGATTTTCATCAATTTATTTGAAGCAAATGATATCATGTCGCTTAGCGACGTATCCAATGTGTTATGCGACGTACGATTTTTATTAAATCTTTTCCGATTTGAATAATAAAAATATGTATATGAAATAAATTTAATTGACATTGCAGTTTTGACTGGATAATATCATTTGCGGTCTACAGGTTTAAACATCATTATTATTGATATTTTCGGGGACTGTTGATTCAGGGATAATTGATATTTTCAAATTATTATCCCATTGTTTTATTATGAAGAAAATTGTTGAAACTCATATATAGTACGTTGTACGAGTAATCTTCTACAAATCACGGGTATATCTTCTAATCTACGAGAATATAAGTAGTACTGGTATATTGGCATACGTTTTGATATATATTGGCATATATTGGAATCAATATTACGACTTTCTGGTATTAAGAGTACGGGGATTATTGATATTTTCAATTTATTACGTCATCTCTTTTATTTTGGCAAAGATTTTTGAGACTCATATTGTAATATGGGTGACACACTGGCATATTTTCTAATCTGCGACAATATAAGTAGTACGGGGTTGCACATATTGATTCAATTCCTTTTTTTTTGTAAATTTGCTGACAAAAGGAGACAGGATGTTTTATCCTTCAGATCTGCCCGTGAAGATAATTTTGCATAGTGAGAACATATATTCTTAAACTTCTCTTTATGAGGAATAAATTTAATATTTTAACAGAATTTGCACATGCTTGAGAATTATAAGTTTTTTTATATTATATAATCTGTACGAAGAACGGGTGTGCTGCTAGTTAAGCAAATAAAATTGAATTTGGAATAATTATTTTAATCTGTAAACGTCAGAGGCCTACTGACTTTTATGATAAACAGATCAGGGCCTTCCATTTTTTTAATACTTTTTTCCCGAAAATTGCAAAAAAGTTATAAGTTAGATTTGTTAAAAATGTTAGACTAGAAAAAAAAAATTGTAAAGTTTTAAAATTTTTAAATATATGTCATGCAATTAACCTTTTAGCGCATATTAATATATTAATATGCGCTATCTTTTCTATGTTTCCACTGTCTCGTATAATTCTGTAAGGAATATTCTTCTGAAATTCTCTTAATAATTTCGAATTCATTTTAGTAGAGAGAAAATGAGAGTTCTACAACAGTGATGTATGTTGTGGGGTGCAAATGAGTATGCACCGCATCCTGCTTCCTCCAGTTAAGTCTAAGTTCTGCGGTAGTGGTGCAAGTAATAAATAACGAACACAAATGGTGAAGGTACAAGAGCAGATTAATATCAAGCAGAAAAATCAGCAAATGGAGTTAAGCCCTTTTCGGCACCCAAATAAAAATATGACAAAATCACACTTAAGAATAAAAATAAAATAAAATAGAAAGTATGTCCGAAACCAGGGACGTTTTCAAGGGCCATCCTTGGTACGGAGATGCCGAATATCTACGTTTCTGTCTGCATAATTTTAATATTTATTACAGAAATTATGCTCAAGGTCCGACGTAGATAAGTGGAGAGATTGTACCAAAAATAACAAAAACAAGAAATACATATGTCTGAATAAAGCACTTGATTAATTAGAGAGCACACAATGTTTCCAGTTGAATAATAATATAATAAAACGTTTTACCATTTTCAGATAAAATCTGTCGTTGTCAATCACAACTCTGCTCTCCATAGAGTCAATGAAATTACTAAAGAAATTGTGATAGACAAAGTTATAGTCAAAGAATGCAACATGGAGAAAAGAAATATGCTGAATCATCAAAGTGATCCAATGTATGAAAGTTGGTAATGGCACTCCAAATAATGTTTAAGCTCAGTATTCAAGTATATAAATTTGATTATAATTAATTTAAACCCAAATAAAAATGTATACTGGTAGATAATGAGGGTATACATTTAGTGGTAACTTCTTGATGAATAGTGTTTTCATTTATTCAAAAGCTAATGAGACTGACTTATCAATAAGTTTCTGTAATTTGAGTTTGGTTTTGAAATTGATTTTTAAAGAAATAAATAATATGTGGAGGGTATTTATTTCTAATGTGGTTGTTATTTTTTTTTGAATATGTTCTTCATAAAAACATGGTGAACTTAAGCTGTAGCTGTTTCGTCATAAATCTTAAATTTAAGATTATCTTTAGATTGTATTACTAAACTAACGTCAAGGTAGTTGATCCAGGGTGAAGATTAAACATTTGCAATAAGTTGTGGATTGGGAAGATAAAATTGAAATGTTAACATTGGTGCATTTGTAGAAATCTTTAAAGTAATGAGATCATCAATGAAACGATACATGATATGACTATGGAAGGTGTGTTTAATTTCATAATAGTGTAGATATAAATTGTCCAGAATGGTAGCATATATATATAATATATATATATATATATATATATATATATATATATATATATATACAGTATTGTGGCAATTAATTGAGAAATGTCATTTTCTTTCGTTTTACCACACGTAAGCTTAGGAAGAAGCACTCCAAATTAGCTCAGAGTTCAAATTGCAGTTATTATCAAAGTAGCAGGTGTTCGCATGCACCTGGTAAGTAGCAGGTGTTCAAATTACTTCGCCAGGTGGCAGGTGTTCCGCAGTGGTAGTTTCTCAGTTGTTGCGGGGCTCATTAGCGTCGTGGATATCAGCGCGGAAACACGTGCTAAAGTGATTGCGCTTAGAGAACACACTTCTAAGACGTTCGAGGAAATAGGTAAAATATGTGGAGTGAGTACAGCAAGTGTCGGGAGGATCTGAAAGCGGTTTCAGGAAACAGGAAATGCTGGAACCAACCGCTCTGGAAGATGCGGCCGAAAAAGATCAACTTCGACTCGTGACGACAAAACTTTACATCGAATGATTGTTAAAAATCCTCGATTAACCAGTTTTGACCTGTCTAAGTTCATGGTGGCAGCTGGTGTTGATATTGCACCTTCAACAGTGCGATACAGGCTGCTAGAACGCGGACGGAGAGCACGTCGACCGTACAAGAAGCAGCTTCTGACGCTTCGCATGAAGAAGAAAAGGTTGGAATGGGCACGGAAATACAAAACATGGACTGAGAAGGACTGGGAGAAAGTTCTCTTTTCTGACGAAACACATTTTGTGGTTCAGGGATTTAGATCTATGTTCGTGAGAAGGAGCCAAGGAGAACCTCTCAATCAGTACCACATCAATCAAGCACCCAAGCATCCGCCCAAAAAGATGTTTTGGGGTTGTTTCAGCGTTTTGGGGACAGAATCTCTTGTTGCCGTAGAGGGAATGATGAACAGTGCCAGTTACGAAGTCATATTGACCCGAAAAGTGCTTCCAACCATGGCTAAACTGTGGCCGAACGGAGATTGCGTTTTCCAACAAGACAGCTTCGAAGCGAATCAAACACTTCGAAGCGAATCAAAAATTTCTGCTCAAAAAAAAAAATATTACCGTACTGGATTGGCCCGGGAATTCACCAGACTTGAATCCCATGGAAAATTTGTGGGCTATTGTCAAAAAACGGCTTCACAAATTTGACTGTACGACGATGGACAAGCTAATTTCGGCCGTTATTGACATATGGTTCAGAGACTTTGAAATTAAAACTACATGTGCTAGTCTAGTACATTCCATGCCGAAACGTGTCTGTGATGTTATAAAGTCTCGGGGAGGTCATATCACTTATTAGTTTTAAATGTATCCATAGAAAACTTGAATAAAACTGAATTTTATAAAAAAAAACTGCATTTCTCAATTAATTGCCACAATACTGTATATATATATATATATATTGAAAAAATTAAAAGATAAAAAGTGAATAAACATTGAAAAAATGAAGGAAGGCTTAGCAAAAAGCTTACTTACTATAACACATTTATTTCTGATAATTCCATTTCTATATATTTATATTTTATATATATATATATATATGTATATATATATATATTACACCAGAAAAGTAGACAAGTAAATGGAAGCAATATACCAAAGATTGGCCGGGGGGGTTATGACCCCCACTCCCCGGTTAAGCAAGCTTTTTGTCTAGACAACACTCCCGGAAGCCGATATATTGCATAGGATATGAATACCGAAGTATCAAAAATGTAAAAAGAGTGTACCAGATCATGAAATCGTGGAATAACCCACAAGACTCGAAATCCAAAACCTGCATTAAAGTGTCTTAATTCTACAATTTAAATAATCTATTTGAATCCACTTTGTAGTGTAGCTTCGCGCCTTATTCGTGTGATTTCTGGTATTTTATAACTTTCACATTAATTACATATATATATTATATATATATATATATGAATATAAAATTACAAATGGTGCAAGTAAAAAATGGAAAAAAGAAGGAAGGCTTAGCGAGAAGCTTACTTAAAGGCGGTAAGGGGTTGTGACCTTACAACCCAGTTGTCAACATGTCATAATTGCCGCTGCATTGCACTCCTGGACGCCAGCTCTGGCTGAAGCCAACCTCCGAAGTGACAATAACAATTATCACAAGACCTTTGAGAAAGAAAAGTCCAATGAAAATGCTCAGTCTATCACATTATTGTATATAAGTCCGTCAGCCGACTTGTTACTTCCTAAATATATCTGCGTGGTATCGTTCTTCGGTCCTGTTATTATGATAAATCATATTCATTATATGCGAACAATCATCAACCAAGTTGATATAATATTGATTTTAATTTTAAACAATATTCATTATTTTTACCATGAAAATTATTTATTTATTTATATAATTTTATATATATATATATATATATATATATATATATATATATATGTATATATATATATATATATATATATATGTATATATATATATGTATATATATATATATAGGGTGATCCAAAGTCAGGAAAATATTTAAAAAATTAATAATTCATGAACTAACAAAGATAAATAGATGCTGTTTGCATAGAAAAAATGGAAATGAAGGCGGATTTTTTGTCAAACAATTTAGTATAATTTACATTTATACCAACAGATGACGCTGTATTAGGCACCTAGTTTACAATACATAGGATAAGATACATTACATAAGACAGATCGACTACCACTATTATCTGCTTCAAAAATGGCATTATCAGTTAAAGCTGTTCTTTTTATACCATCTGCATAATCTGATATCTGTATCTAATACAGCGCCATCTGTTGGTAGAAATATAAATTATACTAACAATATTTTTTTTTTCTTGAGCGACCGCACCAGCTCTCCGATCAACAGCCAGCACAACAATAGAAAAGGCGATATCTCCAAATACTGTGAAGTGAAGGTTACATGTACTCTATTTCCGAATACCACAAGTTAGTGTTCTTTTAAGCGATAAGACCAGAGAGGCAAGATTAAAGTGCAGTCATCAGTACGCAGCGTGAACAGAATTGCAATGGTCTAATGTACTCTTAGCTGATGAATCACTATTTGCCTTAGATCCAGACAATAAACGTGTAAGGGTTTGGGGAGAACTTGAGACATGCAAAGAGCACAATGACATCGTTGAATATCACATCTTTAGTTGTGGTAGTGTTATCTGGAGTTTCTTTAGTATATCGCACAGAGCTTCACGTGTTCACAGAGGGGGACGGGGTACTGTGATAGCGAAAATGTATCACGGTCAAGTTCTTGAAGCCTTTACAAGACTCTACGCTGCACTAGTGGATTCTGATTTTCTTCTGATGGACGATAAGGTATCCTCCTGGTGGACGGGCACTTTGAGAGAGAATGCATGCTCTTGTGCAGTAGTCAGCGTATTCTTCGGACCTCGAAAATCTCTAGGATGCTCTAGATCTGTCTCTGTTCGTCTACTACCCCTTCCATCTACTATTCAAAAGCTGAGAATTGTCCTTCTACATGAAAGACAATTACTTTCCACTACTGCGTGAAAGGTATTTGTGCTTGAATAAAAATTAGGGTAGGTCACATCCCATATTAGGGTTTGTTGGGTTAATTTTGTATATCATACAAAACTTTTTCAAATATACTATGTGTAAAGTAAGTTCTTAAAGGGTAAAAATATTTCTAGATATATGTTCCTTAATTATATTATTATTCTCATGAATATATTACTGAATTGAATACCTTCTTGTAAAAGTTGGAGTTAATCAAAGCAGAATCTTTTGAGTTACGTCGGATTTTCTGCAGCGTGTTTAACTATATGCTATATATTAACTAACACATATAACCTAACTGTCTGCATGAAATCATAAAATTAATAAATAAGCAAATCTTCTATTCTTCTGTACCTTTTATTATTCTCATACACAAACCATTTCCAATTCGAAATACGCAAAAAAAGTGATGTTTAACTGCAATCAATAAGGAGTGGCAGAGTTACTCATTTTTGTTGTCGAAAATCGTAAAAATATTCTAAAAAATTATGATAAAATTTTTTGAAAGTATCCATTTCATTTGACATTTTTTTTTTAATTTAAAAGTAAATAGAATTATTTCAAAGACGCTACCATACGCCGTTCTAGAGATATTGCGTGTTTCTTATCTGAAAGGAAAAAAATTATTAAAATTGCATATATTCAATTACACATGTCCACTGTCATCGACTGAGTATATTGTCTTTCAATGGTTTTATTTGAATATCAGACGATATTATCTTAGAGTTATCACCAGATTGGTTGAAACCGAGATATTAGAAAATTCTTAGTATTTTTGTATTCTAATATCACAGTGTGTTAAACTGAAAAAAAAAGTCATGTGTTGGACGCATCAATTTTTTTTTTTTACTATCTGATAAAATTGTCCACAAAACATTTTTTAAGTCTGAAATGAAAGGATAAGTATCAACATTCAATTTCTTTTACTGTAGCAGAATATACATTTGAAATATCAACAAATCTTTAAAACCATTACATGAAATCCTTGAACTAAATCATTGTAAATGAAAGGAACCCACGTTTCTTTCGTTTTCAAAGCTCTTTTCAGTCAGCAAATCTTAACCAAAAGAAAAAAAAAATATCCTGGATATATAGAACAGAATGGAACAAAAATATATTTTCTTGTGAGGATTTTCTATATCCTTCTTTTATGGGCTTCTTCTCTGGAAATAAAAGATTTGTGTAAACATTGTATTTACTGCAGAACTGATAGATAAAGAGATTCGACCTCCAAAACAGTCGTCACTAAGTGATGTATTATTTCCCCCTGATATTTTGTTCGACAAAAACATTTTTCTTGCTTCTGCAGTTACTTGTTACACAATTTTTTTTTTAGAAGTTTCTTTTCTATGCTTGAGTAAGTTGTTAAGTCATGTCGAGGGAAGGATTGGGATATTTTCTCGATTATTTGGATTGAAGACAAGCGCTTTACTGACTGAGCTATTCGGGGTTATGAGGAAACCTCCCATTCACCACTTTCGGAATTTGAAGCTAAGATATTTCGGTCTCTACAGATTTTTCCTACATATATAGTACTACACACGTACATAGTATAAGGAAAGTATTGTGAGGAAATGCATTGAAAATTTGGGATATATATATATATATATATATGTGTGCTGAAAAGTCGAATTACAGTTTTCTAGGAGATATTTGTATATATATATATATATAATCAGTCTATCAAAATCAAAACTAAAATGCTAAAATTATATACACAATTAAATATTAATTGTAAGTTTTTAAAATTTCCTTATGTTACTTTGGTTTCTAAATTCCATAAATCACCTCTCAGTTTTAGAACAGTCACTTGTGGACATAATACCTTTACCACTACAGCTAGTAAGTACTTGCTTAACTGTTTAAATAGAATTAATGAATCTCTTAAATTTAGGAATTCAGGATATTTCATTTTGAGCAATAGTTTTGATTTAGTAAATCACCTTAGCAAGATTCCACAAATTCTTGGTTTCCATACCTTTGATTTTAAAGACCTATTTAATAATATTGTCATTCAAGATTTATATAAAGTTATTATCTCTCATTATCATGACTATCTATCTTCCAATAATGTGGCATTTAATGTCAAAAACTTTCCTATGCTCTTGAACTTTGTGTTATACAACAATTATATTATCCAAGGTGATAACATTTATTTACAAACATCTGGTGTACCACAAGGTGGCTGTAGTAGTAGTATACTCGCTAACTTATATCTTTAATATTATGAATGTCATTTTAACTCTAATTCATATATTATATATAGATATGTTGACGACTTAATTTGTATTATCATTGATGATTCCTATCCAATTAATATTGATTTTTACCCATCTAACCTAGAATTAATTCCTAATGAGCCTAGCGTTAGTCAAACTGTAAATTTTTTAGACCTAAATTTAGATACCCTCATTAATCATGTAATCACCAATCTATATGATAAAAAAGATTCTTACAACTTCACTATCATAAAGCTGCTATCATATCAATCTTGCAATTCTATTCAATTGTTTAGAAACATAATTTTAAACCAGCTATTTCGCATGCATCGACTTTCTGATCCACGGTTTCACTTTCTCCACATCAATAATCTTAAACGCATTTGTCAAAATTACCAATATCCGGAAGTATTTGTAAATAATATTATTAATAATTTCAAATATACCACGTAATAATTTTACACATGCATTATTTATCTTTGATTGGATAACTCATTTTTGAGAATTCTCCCATTCTTATCACCTAACTTA